>CM021107.1:367380819-367429357 GCA_007115665.2 Sequoiadendron giganteum | reverse complement strand
ATTCAGTATATCGAAGTATCCTCTCCCCTTGTGTAGTTATGTGATCCTGGGTGTAAGAGAAATAGTTACTAACTCTAGAACTTGGTCCTATCTTGGTGGGAAAAATTACTCACCCCAAGACAACTCAGACCGATAACATGCTAAAGCCAAGCGACTTCCACCCGGTATATAAAAATAGATTTCTGTAGAAAGCCCAAAAATCATGCTCACTATTTCGACAAGATGGACATAAATAGACTCTCACCAACATTGGATAGTTCCCCATGAACATAATTTCCTTATTAAACACCTTGTTTTAGAGTTACCAAAATCCTACCTACTTGTTGGCACAGCAGGGTCGGCCCTGTGAAGCTGTCTTATATTCTTACAGTTTATGTGTGGAAATGAGATGTATGCCATGGGAGATTCATGGGTACAGTAGCTTGGCTTCCCCATATAAGTGAGTGTCATGGAGGGGAGCCAATGGGGTCAAGCTACTAGTCATTCATAAATATGCGTAGCTGGAGAAATCCAAGTAAGAACTTAGCAAGTATTGTCCAAAAAGCCTAGGTTGTAAATGTTTTTCGAGTCTTAATAGTCCCATCATCACAAAACTGAAAATACATTGATTGATGTGTTTGTTTTCTATTGTATTAGCCAAAATATTGATCAAAATACAAAGTCAATCAAAACAACTTTTGGGAAAATCTTCAACTGTCAACAATTGAGTCGCAATTGTTAGTTTAAACACCACATCTGTCTTAGCGAGTCGCATTTGTTATGGGAAATGCTACATGTGTTTGTCAAAAACATTCATTTTCCAATCTAGATATTGAGCCGCAACTGTCATAATTTGAGTTGCATGTGTTCATGCAAGCCGCATCTGTCACTTATCAAGCTGCAAGTGTCTGTCAAAAAATTCAAGTTTACAGGCTCCATATTTAGAATCGCATGTGTATTACAAACTACGGTTGTCATAGGAAACACCACATCTGTCATAGAAATCGCATGCTTTTTTCAAAACCACACTTGTCATAAACTAAACTGCATCTGTCAAAAATTCCAAACTCTGTCAGTGTCTGAAATGAGTATTTAGTCAAATCACCACCTGCATCATAGAAAACCGCATCTGTCAAAATTTGAACCGCATTTGACTGTCAATAGAAAACTTTGAAAACCACAAACTGAGTCTGAAACATCACTGTCATTTTCGCCTTTGGTTCTTAAGATCAACCTTGGATGAAAACTGGAAAAAATTTGCTCAAAAACCTTACATTTTTAGGTGTCATATACATCTTAGTCAATGTCAATATCGTAGTCATAGTCATCCTAAGTTGCATGCATATAGATACTTCCTACGAAATTGCATATCGTAGAATACATAACTTTCCTCATCATTGGATACTTTCATTTTCCGATTTGTCACAAGTCATTGAACCTCGTCACTTTGGTCCTATTAGTGAATCTTTCCAGCTCAACAACCTAGTTTGAGAAATTCGCCTTGTCAGTTGTCTTTGTCCTACAATCAGGTTCCTTGGTCAAGTCAAATCATTCCTTAGATTTATTCCATAGGTGGTAGGTTATACCCATCTTAGAATCATTTATTGTCATAGTCTACTCGAATTTTTGCATACTGTCCATCCTAGCATATGTCATCCTAGCATAAAAATCATTTTAGACATTCCTTATTTGCCAAAAAAATACCAAAAAAAAAAAAAGGGTTGCATTAGCATTCATTTTTTATATCCAAAAAATCCAAAAAAAACATAGACTAAAAATCATATCATTTATAGACATAATTCCATATCATTTGCATTACCATCCACCACCATGTCTTCCATTCACCTTGATATGCTTGCTAGTCAAGTTGAATACCAATTACTCTGCATGGGCCAATACCAACAAGCCATAGACTTCAAAAGAAAATTTATCCAATCCAAATCCCAATCAACTTCAACCCATGGTCAACTACCCATATACCCCTCTTATCAACAACCCATAAACTTTAGTCTTCCATCCATCTACCCTCATTATCAAGAGTCTCTTAGCACAATCCATGCCATTAATCCACAACAAACATCCATTAATCACCCTTACCTTAACCTTGACAAGGAAAACCAACCTCCCACTAGTCTATTCCAAGCCTCCACATCCTATCCTAGTCCATCATCCCTCAACCCATTCCAAGCCTCCACATCCCATCCTAGTCCATCATCCACTAATCCATTCCTACTCACTCCATCCCAACCTACATTTAGTCATGAGAATACATTTATTCATGGTCTCCAAAATCACATCCCATTGCCTACACTTGAGGATACACATCAAAAAGAAAGTCCAAAGCATGACATCATGGCTTCACCTTCATGTCAAGATCAACATAGTCCATCCCATGACCCTATCTTTAGGTCTATCCAAGAAGTACTTCTAGATAATCATGGCAGCCAAAATACATTTATCCATGATCGAGATTTCATTCCCAATCAAGTCATCCAAGACAAACCTATCTTTGACCAAGACACTACCATTGATCAAGAAATCCAAAACAATCCACTTATCAACCTTTATTCCATTCATGATCAAACATTTGAGGTTGATCCTACCCAAACTTTGAACACCACCATTTCCCAAAATGAGACACTTGCCTCCTTTGGAAACATAGATGATCTTCCTCCAGAATGAGAGTCTTCTACACTAGACATATTTTCAAATGATCAAGCTATAGCTAAATTCACTGGACTCCATGATAATGACCATAAGGATAGTTTCTACATCAACATGGAATCACCGATATCTTTTGAAGAACAGTCAGAATTACAAAATCAAACCAAAGATGTTAATCAGAAATACATCCAACATGTTAATGAAGCTACAACATCTTATCAGATAGGATCATCTATATTTGTCAGAGCAGGATTTCTTGCAGAAGAGAAGATTCCAAGTAACAGTGTCTACATACACAATGATGGGCTAACATCTTGTTTTCAAAACAAAAAATACCCCATTGCAAATAGAATCTGTTAGAGCATGCAGTATCAAGGCAAAGGACTAGGCCTACACGAGCAAGGAATTCGAGAACCAATACAACTTCAAGAAAATCCTAGACATCAGGGTCTTGGTTATTCATCAGTCAGAGAATCTAATGATGTTAGTGATACCTCCTCAATATTGGGGGCAACTTTATCTGATATAAACATCAAAATGGGGGCCATGAGTAGTTCTTACCATAAGATTGCTGCCAAAACTCCTTCCATCCACACCATAAACCGTCATTCCAACATGAATAAACCTTCCATTTGGAACCAACAAAAAGTAAAAAAGTATTACAAATCCAAAGTTCAAAATCAAATGTCAAAGACCATCAAAGCAATCAAAAATCTGAGTGGACAAATGAAGTTAGAATGGATCCCAAAGAAAAATGGATCAAGCAAAGAAAATATTTCAAATCCAAAATTCAATCAAAATGTGGAGCCACAAGAAAAGAGGACTCCCACATATAATAAATGTCCACCTCCTTCACAATGGTCATCAAGCAAGGCATATAAAAGTGTTGGTTCCAAACGCTATCCCAATCAAAATTCAAAACTCCACCATCCAACATCCCAAGTTTGGAAAATAAAAAGTGATTCATCTAAACTTCTAAACAATCCCCCAATATCTACCATCATCCATCATAATCCAACATCTCGTTTAAAGTCCAAAAATCCCATTTCACAAATCCATCGCATCTTGGTAGCAACTCTTTATTGTAAGGACTCTAATGGCACTCTATCGCGATGTGTGTATTTTGATAAGGCCAACTCTAGTATTAATAAGGGTCACAATGACATCGATCAGTTATATGCAAGCACTATGATCCTAACAAGACAACTACTTCATAAAGGTCATTATTGGCATATCATGGCTCTAGTCTCTACATCAGCACCATCAATGGATTCAACACAATCAGTGATCATCTAAAGTATCGAGACAATCTTGAAAAAAATGTTACCTTGATGAAAACTTGGCAAACAGGCGTCTTGGTGACACCAAAAAAATTGGAAAATAGTAAAGAGAAAAATTCCTCCAATAGTGAAAACCATTCTTATGGCGCTTTGGATAAGTACCATGATGAAAACATGGCAAATAGGCATTATGTGTAAGAGCAATTATCTATGTGGATATTTACACTTGGGGGCAATTTTTCTCATCTCCTGTACCCTTTGAATGACATTTTTTATGACATTTCCATCTATCCATTTAAGCCCTATCATTCCCATCCATTTTCCCACCTACCTTGATCTTGATAAGGACTGGGGTACAAACATAAATCATGCTTTGGGAAAATTTTTGGCATGACTATCCTTTGGTCATACACTATCCATGAAACATCATGTCATTACCTTCATAGCTTCATTATACCTATGCAACATTGTCCTTGGATACCAAATGATAATTCTCCCATCCATAATCCTCATGTCTCCTATCTTTTACCAACACCACCCATCATCTTTTTATACATATCAGCTATCTTGGTTTCCCTTGTCAACCATCTAAGGATTTTAATCCAACATCCTTCCATCATCCCATCTAGTCCTATCCAAGTCATTCCAAATGCAACAAGCCCAATCCATACAATCTTGTTAGGCATTTTAACGCATCATCCAAAACATTCCTTGGCTTTGTTTCTCGCCTTGCTACAAACCTTGATCTTTAAGTCACATTATTGTCATCCTCATGTTGTTTCGGGATATGTCCTTCCCATGTCAAACAACGTCGTCATCATCATCACTTGGTAATTGGTTTTCAGCTAGACTAGGAGCAAGATCATGGTTGTCCTTGGATTCTTGTGTGTAGGCATCATTTACATGCATTTGTCACCACCATCGAACAATGTCCTAAAAAATCCAAAAATAGTAGAAAACTTCAAAAATCCAAAAAAAATCAAAACATCACAAAAAATCCCAAAAACAGAGTCAAGTCAATCCTGTCAAGTCAATCCTATCAAGTCAGTCATGTTAAGTTAGTTGTAGACATAGTCGAACTACATTGCCTCTGCGACTAGGACGTAGTTAAGGCCATCAATCGATGTGCCCCCGAGGCATTAGGTCTGTTTGTCTAGGTTTGTCATGTATCACACACATCTAAATCATGACTCTTTGTACATTCAAAGTCTTTGGTTGTGTCGAACTACGAGGTCTTTGCGTGTACAACGTAGGCAAGGCTAATCATTTGATGAGCTCTCTAGACCACACTAGGTCAGTTCAATAGGGTTCATTCACAATCACTATCACACAAGTTGCATATCATAGTTTAGGGTATCATTTCATGTCATACACTGTCTACACGCACACACTTTTATCCGTCAAGAATCAAAACAAGTCCTGCATCAACAAGGCAAAACATCTCAAATTTTCATCAAGTCAATATCAAACACATTGTCAAAGTGATCAACCTATGTCTTAAGAAAGATATGTCTTTCTTGTCGATAGATGTCATCAAATTGTCATAGTCTCATGTGGCTTGTCACTTCAATGTCATCAGACTCCAATGTCTTATACGACACGTGTCTTTCTAAAACCAGGCTTTGTCATGCCTTATACAGAAGTCACCAAGTCAAAACCAGACTCAACGTCTTATGCGATATGTGTCATTCTCTCACATTATGCTATGTCAAACATCAACAATCAAACAATCCCACAAGATCAAGTTTTGGCGAATACATTTATTTGGATTTATGACTTTATATCTTATTTTGTCTTATCTGTTTATCAATTTGTGAATTTAGTCTGGTTAATAGCTTTCTCAAGGATGTCCCTTGAAGGATTTAGAGAAGCAAGGATGTCTCAGGACTCTTTTTCTTTGGCTGCTATCTGTCAACTATCTTTTTAAACATTGGTTTTGAGTCATGTTACTAGTTTCCTCAAGGATGTCCTATAAAGGATTTAGAGGAGCAATGACGTCTCATGACCCGTCTTTTATTTGTTTGCTGTCTGTGGTTTGTCTCGACAAAATGACTGGGGCAATTACTATCCTTAGTATGCGTTAGGACACTCCTTGTCTGTGACTGTCTATTTTTTGCAGATGGATGACTTTGTACACTATGGTCTATCTCATATCATAGTGTGTACTATCCATTTGTGTCATGTCCCGCTCAATGATGATAACAAGCAAGCATAGCATATTTGCAATATATTGAAGATTAGATGTTTTTCTCAATCAATAACCATTCATTTTCAATACTAACTTTTTGAGTTATCCATGCTAACATTTGTTCTAGTCTGTATCTTCATCATCCTTATCTATTTTTCCCTATTCTTTTGTCCTTCATATTCTAGTTTTCTCATCCATTTCGAGAGCACACTCATGTTCTTCAAACCCACCTATCCTCTCGAGGGGGCATACCACTACCTCCTCATCATTCTCCCATTCACTAGGCATACCCTAACCTATTTCATACTGGGGCATGATCAGGGCATATTTTCTTTGACACAACACTGAAACAACATTGTATCAAAGAGGGGCAAACTACAGACACCAAAAATTGGTCTAGGCCTGCAAACGCCACTCTCAACATAATTTTCTATTATCCATGGTCATGATTAAATAATGTTAATTATTTAATTAACCTTTCTAACACATATTTCCTCTATTAATTAAATAACCCTTTTTAATTAATTCATTATTAATCTTTATTCAACTTGATTAATTAAATAAATCATATTTGTTTAATTATGTCCCTAACTAATTAATTATTCCTTCTTAATTAAATATTTATTATTTAATTAAACCTCCTTTATCTATCAATTAAATAATTTATTATTTAATTACACCCCCCCTTTTATCATATTTCAACTATAATTAAATATCTTTATTTAATTATTCATTTAACCCCCTTTATCCATAATTAAATATTTATTATTTAATTATTCATTTAATCCTTTTCAAAAGTCAATTAAATAAATTATCTTTATTTATTTAATTAAAGTCTCTTATTTTCGAATGTTGAATTAAATTAACATTTAATTCATATTTAATTATTTATGTCACATTCTTTTGTCAATCAGTTGACTAATCATTCACTCACCTTCTGACTCAAGATCTATTTTTAGCTCTCCAGTTATCTCCAGATTCAACATCTGATTATCTCTGCGAGAGGACTCTCTGTCACAACTAGTCAGTTAACTAGTTCTAAATCATATGCATGATGTGTTTATTAATTAAATATCTTTATTTAATTAATTAACTCTTGTTTGCATTCGAATGCATTATTCTTAGACTTCTAACTTTGTCTTTGACATACAAAGTCTATTTCTTCTATTTTCGAAAATTCTTAACTCAAGATTAAGTTATCGTTCTAACTTAGTCTTTATTTTGCAACCTTTCCTAAACTTGTGTTCTAACTCACGTTCTAACTTAGTCTCTATCTTCAGTCTTTCCTGAACGCATTTTCTAACTCACGTTCTATCTAAGACAGAACTCACATCGCATGGCATTCATCAATCTCATCCGTCGATCTCTCTTTTAATCTGAGCCGATTGTTCAAAAACCCAAAATCTATAAAATGGCCTGTCATTATCATTATTCCTCCTCCTGAAATCATACATTTTTGAGAAGAGACTATTCTTTGATATTTTGCTTAGACACTCGACGAAGTTATACTTGCATTCAAACAGAGAAATCTGAGGGCAAGAATACTAAAAAGGAAAAATGGAGAAGAACAATCACGATAATTCGAAGGGGTGAACGCATATTCAGTGAGAGATTTCCATTAATTTTTTTAAGTTTGTTTAGTTTATTTCCTCATTCTTTGTTGTTAGATTTTAGATTATTGTTTAGATTAGGATTTAACTTTGTTATTCTAGTTTGCAGAAAATCTATCATGTTACATAGATATTAGGGGATATTTTATGAACTGGGTTGTCAATATTTTGATGAAAAACTAAGTATTTAAGCCTGTAGAAAAATCTAATTTTTTTTGTTGTGAATCCTCTATGTAATGTTCAATTTTGAGTTGAAAGTTTAATTGCAATATCTTCTCTTTTGATACAATATATGGTTGTATGAAACATTGCAAAACCATCTCAAAATACTCATAAAAAAAGGAAAAATAGGGTTGCATATTACAACACCATTCAACAATTTCATTTGCATTTTGTATGGAATTACCTACAAGTACATGTTGGAAAAATTTGTTAGGTTAAGAAGTTTAAGAATTTAAAGCTTAAATAAATTGTTAAAAACAATTATATTCCATATATGGTGTTACCTGCAAGTTCATGTTGATGAAGTGCACACTTCACACATGCTCCTGCTCCATCATGCTCTCCTTTTCCATGTCCACTCTCTTAAAAATTCCATAAAAATTTGATGCCACGTCTAGCTTGTTGTTGCCTTAACCAATTAAAATATTTTGTAGACGTAAATTGTCTTATGAAGTTACAAATAATTTCATTCAAACCAAATTAGTTGAAAAAACTAGATATATATACATGTATACATACACAACATATATAATTAATTAAACAATTTAAGTCTCAAAATTAAGTAAATAAATTTAATTTTAAAAAATCAACATTTACCTACACATCCATCATACCATATCTAGTGTTGTTCAAGATTTATGCCACATTGTCTTAGGTCTTCAAAAAAAAATTGAAACAATGGGCTACATAGCTTCTATCATGACTTGTATTATCACTGATATAAAAGTGAACCTCTTTGATGATAATTTGGTCATATTTGCTACTTTGTAAACCATATACATGTAACTTAGCGTGCCTAAAGTTAACTTGCACAAATATTACAACTTGCTCTAAATGATAATATTGACTTTGAATCTCAGTTTGAGGACTAAATGTATAGTTCTCATAGAAATCTACAATAAAGATAATACAACCTAGTGAAAAGAAATCTTTGAGTCACAAAATTGCTTAGCTTTCCATCTTGCACCATGACAATGTTGGATATGTGGATATATGATATTGTGAAATTTATTCATAAATTCATTATAAGATAATCCACTCTCTTTGAGAACAATATTTTTGGTATCGATTCCTGACTTCATTGAGTATTTCTCATATTCAAATCTCTTCCAAATAACTTGCATTGAATGATCAATATTGTCAACTTGTACAAGATTCTTCAAAATTCCATAATCATTAGATATATATTTTATACACTATACATTGAATTCATCTAAATCTTCTGATTTTTTGCATACAAGAGACTTCACAAATTATGTTGCGCTTCTAGGGATGGCTATATTTGGATTAATTACTACCATAAATTTGTATATGACTATAGGTGTAGATAAAATTCAACATGATTTTGACAACAAGTTTTAGGTACTTTATTTATACATACAAACGATGGTCATATTCTCTCAAACATCCTTTGATAAATCTTCACATCTAAAAATTCTTACTTGAATGCTTCAAAAATTTCACTTTGTGTTGTATCTATAAAGTGTTTTGGATGAGAAATTTTTGTACCATATTCACCTATTATTTGTATAGTGTCCCTTCTATTGGAAGAAACACGAGAGTGGTTGGTCCAATATTCAATCACCTGTTTCTTTGCATCTTCTAAAATTCTATCTTTTCGGGGAACCCTACAAATATTTACCCATTTTTTCTGAATATTTCCATCTAATCTATCTCCCTTTTCAATAGACCTTTGAACAGTTCTCCTAGAAACATTTAGTAATTGGGAAATTGATTGAACTTTTCTTATATGTGATCATTTCTTATTATAAATTACAGTCATCAATTCTCTATGTCTAGTGCCCCTCCATTCTCACCATGGATGTGCAGGTATTTTGGCTTTGCAACTTGGAGATGAAGGTAAAATAATAGGGATATTTAAAGATGGAACATGAGCTTCTATTAGTATTTTTGTGAGTATGATGCATATTGTTATGTTATTATTATGCAGAGATGTATTTGGATAGTTAGGTGATGTAGTAGTATATTGTTAGGATAGGTGGAAAGGGTGGCATCGTACCATTGTATGTATGGGGGACATATAGGAATGAGATACGATTGATAGAGTTCCTTTCCTAGTAATTCAACTATTATGCACATGTGCTCTAACTTGTATGTTTGAGTGAACAGGTACCAAGCTAGGTCTCCACCTAAATTAGCAAGTCTGAGCATGCCTCTAATCCCATTGGTGGTTCAAGAGATAACATCTAGGTTCAAGTTATACCCTAAACCTAGCCATTGTCCCCAATTAGTGACAATTGATTCAGTGTGTGACCACCTTTTTGGGTTGTCATGGGATAATGCTCGATCTCCTATACCCTATGGTTGGAGTGTTGCACTTGTGTGAATGTTTATGTTGGGTTATGTGATTGTGTGACTCCAATGTCTAGCTTTGAGTATGGATTTAGTTCAAATGGTGCTAAGTCCTTTGGTAAGTTAGGTTAGTCATTATTGTGGTCATTCTTATTATTTATGCTTTGATGTGAATGTATCTTTCATGCAAGAATTTATTTTGTGGTTTATGCTTAGACTCTGATTATGACCTATTTAAGTGAAGTTACTTCTAGTTCGGTTATGTTGCTGATAACTATAGTTGTCATGTGAGTGTTAAAGTGTGATTTAATGTTATTATATATATGTATATATATATTGCTATGGTTATTCTTTGGTGTGAGTGAATATTGGTTATTAATATTATTATGATTATATGTGAATTATGTTTTATGAAAATAAGGTTATAAATATTAACATATTCTAATGTTATTTATTAAATATTAATATGTTTATTAGTAAATATTTAAATATTAATATGTAAGCATATGTTATATTTGTGTTTTGATTTACTATTTTGGTGGAGTGGCTATTTTAAGGAGGTTATTTTATCTTTTATAATGTTTTGAATTTATTTGGTGGGAAACCCTAAACAAATGAGTTAATTATGTGAGTTTTTTATTAGAGGTAAAAAATGGGTTTTGAAGGGGCCTGAAACCCTATACAAAAAAGAGCAACTGAAATGAAAGATACTAGCAACTAGAACAAATAATCCCAACCACAACACAACATCAGCAAAAAGTCAGCAAAAAAGGAGGAACCCAACCAACAACATTACATATTTTCAGTGTATCAGCAGCCTCCAAATCACCTGTCGCATTCTTCAAGCCCTCATCCATAGCTTCAGACAAATATTTAATAGGAGCACCAGCCTAAGATTTAGTCTTGTTACGGGTCCTAGCCCCAGACCCACCTGACTTTACCTCACTAATCAAAACATTATTCTTCTCACCAACCTTATCACCAAACACCTCTCCCTCCATTAGCTTGCCACCAGCACCAAATCAATAGCCTCCTTGCAATTTTTGACACTATCAACATGAGAAGAATACCAACATATTCAAAATTAAACCCAGATTTAATCCCCTCCCTACCTTTATCCATATTAGCATATAACCTCTCCATATGATTTTCCAAGGTGAGAACTCTTCCTTCAAAATTTTGCTTCATCAGAAGTATTTCCTCTGCTAGAATTTTTAGATATTTCATCAAATCATCAATCTAATCCTGAACTAGAGACTCGTCCGCTTTTCTCATCACACCATGAACTTTCACATTTGTCATATTGAGTTCATGGAACATCCATTTAAATAAATTATAAAAAATAATAGAGCCCTCTCTGACAATTCCCAAAACATTAGAAATATTCTCTTTATCAATACTAAAAAAACCCTTACCCTCATCATCCTCCTCATGAGAGAAGCTTCCCTTATCCAGGCTACCAAAGATACCCTTCCCCTTCTCGGTAGCAATCAATGTCTTGATTCTACGAATGTATTCCACAACCTCTGTAGCAACCGCCTTTCTTTTCTTCTGCCTATCTAGGTCCACCACAAGAGAATCCTCAACACCCTGCCCCACCTCAGCCACAACCTTCTTTTCCATCTACAAAATCCATAACCCCAATCAAAGAAACCACAACACCCTTTCCACCAACAATTTTAAGTGGAGAATTCAACTCCAACATTTTACTCACAGACCTAACCACCATCTTCTTAATTCTTCCCATGACCAGCTCCATTTTTGTAGAGCAAGGGGAGGTGAAGACACCTCACCAACCACATCCTTCTTCTCCTTCATGCATCTACTCATCATTTCATCAGTTGGCTCCTCACTGCAAGTATCATAACCCTTATTAGGGATCGACTCCTCTTTTTTAGAATTCCCCAGAGTAGGGGAATACGTACCCACATCCATGGTAGCAAGAGAGTCCAAACCATAATCAACATCATCCTCTGATGCTGACTCCTTTTCTAGAATGAGATTCCTCTTCTTACATTTTTTGCTAGCCAACTCCTCCTCAGAGACCGTCTCATAACCCTCCTCCTGCTTTTACTACAAACTCTTAGGGGTAGAAAGAAACTTAACCACTTCAAAAGCTTTAGCATAGTTAAAAATTAAAAGAATAAGCCCCACATGAAGAACATGATTCTTTGGGTTTTTCTCATGTTTCATAAGGCCAACATCTAGAGAAGCCAAAAGATAAAAGGGAAAGGAAATCCTTTTCTTGTGGCGAAAGTGATTAAGCAATAAAAAATGGTAGGAATTTATTGTAGAAAAGAAACCTTCAAAGGAAATGAACTGCATGAGCTCCTCAGCCACATCCCCCCATAGCACCTTAAGACATTTCCTTTGATATCCACCACTCCTCCTCGTTTGCAGGTCTTAAGCTTCATCGCCTTTGAAAAAGAGTTGCATGGCGGTCTGTGCTTCCTTTTTATCTCTGAAGAATTTGATACCCTCAATCGACAAACCAGTGATGTTGGCTATGAAGTCTTCATTAACATCAAACTTTGTTCCTCCAAGCTTCAGAACCCTATTGTTCACATTTTTAGAAAACAAAGCAGTAGTTTGTGGGTTGTTACCATGTAACCTCTCCAAGTACAGATTCAACCCTCTCTTCTCTAATATTTTCCAGACCTCCATCTTCTTCTTGACCGCATCACACAAGAAAGGTTCAACACAATTCCATCTCCTCCCATGGCAGCCAGACTTGCAAAGTCGATAATTTTAAAAACTTTGAAAGTAATGAGAAAAAATATCAAGAAATCAAAGCAAAGAGTGCAAACAATTTGTGTGAAAAAAGAATAGTAGGATAGGTGATTAATGATCCTCGTGTCAATTCCATTCCCTAGCACCTCTAGGTAATGGCATCATGGTTAATAGTAGCAATACATTATATAGGTAGAGGGTTGTTCAGTCCCCATTCCCTAGCACCTCTAACTCCAAGATTAGAAAAAATATCAGCAAGTCCATTTCCCTCTCTCAAAATATGAGAAATATAATAATCATCAAAGTGTAAGAGAGCGGGACCAACCACTGCAGGGCCCTGGGTCACGAAAAGCCAAGAGCAGTATGGCTGCCCTAACTTACCTCAGTTTAAAGGAGTGTTAGGATGGACGAGATGAGAATGATGAGGACTATAAGGTCCTTCAATCACTATGTAAACCTAAGAGTTAAAAGGAGACTAGGCGAGTTAGTGTTTAGGGCCAAATCTGTGTCTCAGATAGCTCTTTGTCAGAGGACATAAGTGCGGCTCTAGGATGAAAGTGCGACACGTTGGCGTATCATAGGTGCGTTGGCGTCCATATGGCCAGAAAACCAAGGAGACAAGGTCTAACCTCTAAAAAGTGAACTAACAACCTAGTTTAAGAGTCTCTAAAGGTGCAAAATGAGATAATGAAATATGAAATGTAAAGATGAAATTGATAAAGAAAGTAGATTACCGCAAGAGTGAATAAGATGATCTCATACAATAATCCTTTCGCCATCTTATTCCAAGATCTTTCCACCTACACACAAAAAAGAGGGAAAATGTTGGGGGGTTGTTTAGGGGTTTGCCTCAATCAAACCCCCATTTTGGTGTTTCCACCTCCACGGACAACCAAGTTTGCAACAATATAGAAATAAAGCAATAAAGAAGGAATGCAAGAAAAGTACACCAAAAACACTAAAAAATAGTAATGTGCTTACTCAACCAAACAATAGAGAAGATGAGAGGTGCATACCACCTCCATCCAAAGCACTCAAGGCTAGTGGAGGAGAAAGATGAGAGGAACTCAAGCCTCTACTGTAATGGGTTTTCCTATGCTTTCTCTATCGAAGTGTTGAAGTGATAGATTGTTGCTATAAAGTGTGAAATGCTACTACAAAGCTTGTGGATGAATGCTAGAATGCTGAGAGATGCTCAAGAGATCTTGTAAACTTTTAAAATGGATGAATGAAATGAGAATATGAAGGAAGAATGGAAGAAAACATCCATATTCAAGTCGGCCAATCGAAGGGAGGTGTTACACTTCAACTTCCAATAGGAAGTGTAACATCTCTGCTGCTTTAGCTGCAGGAATTTGCCAAGGATGTAAGTGCATTGTACGGATATCTATGCATCGCGTGGGCATCCCTAATAGAAATTCCCCCTCTGACACTCAAAGTAGGTGCCAAGTGTGATCATAACATCAAGCTTATGTGGAATTAAGCCTACGAGTTTGGTTTTCTAAAGTGGAAAGGGGTAAAAGGGGAATTTGTGTTAGGGGTGAAAATTCACTCCTATACATTTTTCCCCCACTTTAGCGAGCATGAGTATTGATGATTTCTTTAGTAAGGTAGATCAAAGAAGTAGTAGGGTTAGAGATGTATACCTATATCGATGAGGAAGTCGAGCACGGTCTGGAAAAACTAAAAGTGTGGGACAAGAAAAAGGCTCCATAGCTCTGTAGAACTATAAATCAAAAGAATGAAAGTGGCTTGCAAGCCCATGGACCTATCCTTCAAGAACTCTCACATGAAGGAAATCAGGAAAGTGCCTTACAGACCTGCAGACCTACAAGGAAGGTATCCCCCAAGAATAATCACATGATGTATACCAAGCAAAGGGGACTCTGTAGAGTCAAGAATGGTGACATGTTTACCCACAGATAGAACACATCGGGAAGTGGCCGCATAGGACAGTAAATGGACAGTCATGCAAACCATCACCAAGTGGGAAGACTTTCAAAGGTATCCCTCGGAAACCCTTCAAAAGGAAAATGGGTCCACTCAAGGGATGCATTGTTTGAAAAGTGAAGTCTAGTCAGGCTATCCCCAAGCTAGATGCAAGGATGCAAAGTAGGTCTAATCAAGTTTCCCCCAAGCTAGACACGAAGATAGGAAATAGGTATATTCGGGCTTCCCCCAAGCTAGACGCTAAGATGTGAAACCGGTCTAGTCAAGATGCCCCCGAACTAGATGCTAGGATGTAAAAGACTTTTTGAGGGGGCCCATTGGGAACCCGATGCAAAAAGGAAGGGGTCCACTCAAGGGATACACTATTCAAGAGCCAATGCCTTCTTTCTCAAATCAATTCATCATCAAGGAATCATTTTGAAATATTTTCACTTCATCAATAAATTTGAAAGGAAGGATATTCCCCCACACAAGAGGAAGATCAAAGTTGATCTCACTTCAAAGGAAGGTTTCCAAGTCCTTTCTTTATGAACCCGTGATGAAGGAAACATGTTTCATTTAGGGTTACAAGTCGAGAATGCAATTCTAGCAAAGAAGTGTGTGGAGGTTCTTTGAGAAAATATTTTTTGGTAACAAATGCATTTTCTAAAGACCAAGTTGTGTAGGAGTGGTGTTTTCACACATGAGAGGGACAACTCAAGCAAAGAAGAGAGAAAGATAAAGATAAGGCAAAAGAAAAGAGAACACATACAAAGGGCATAGGGGGGTCTGGTTTCGTAGGGTCAGATCTACCTTTATTTATATATAATAGGTAATTATGGCATGAGGCGAAAGATCATCAATCCCCAACCAGATCAAGAAGAATGTACAAAAGACAAAGTAAAAATAAAAAATTGGGTCACCATGGAAGGGAAGCCTAAATGCCCCCAACGCTTTGCATCGTCCCCAATTTGTCAAAAGTCAATCACAAACATTGAAGAATGATGATACAAATAGAAGAAGGTTTACAGCAGAAATGCCATGCATGTATCCAAGAACCAACAGGGATGACGAGGTTCATCCAAGCACATATAACACAATCATGGGGGAAGCACATCGCAACACACACACATCTAATTTAAAGATCAAGAAGAGGGTCTCTCCCTAACACTGGTCAACCAAGAGGTCATTAGCTTCCCACTCTAGATCATCGTAGGGGGGAGGATGATGAGCCTACAATGGTGTAATGTTAAGGGGAGGTGCTTTTGATCCTCCCGCAACAAGGGGCAAGGAGGAAGGCCTTGTGAGGTCTATCACTTAATTCTTGTGGGTCTAAGTTCAACAACCTTTCAAAGATTACTGACAAGGTCAGAACTTCATCCACTGAGTTAAACATACACTTAATGGGAGTGCCATGTTTCACCTCGACGGACAGAGGGGTTGGCACCCAAGGTTCACCGCTAGGCTCACTGAGAGACTCGGGAGTGGTGAGGAACTCAAGAGAGGCTGGGACTGGTTCTGTCACTAGGAAAAAACAAGTCAACATGGGACCACCTTTCAGAGAAGGTGGGCTCCTCTTACATCCTCCATTTTTGGGGGGATCACTCTACCTTTTTCTTCATCGGAGGAGGCAAACTCCCCACAGATGAAGTAAGAAAGGCAAAGGAAGAGGGAGAAAGAACCATAGCAGATACAACTAAAGTGTTAATCATATCTATGGGTTTCAAAAAAGGTGAGACATCCGGAATGGAATTTAGCAGAGGCGGCTCCACCAAAGGAGTGATGAACACCTACACCCTCCCAAGCGCATGTGCGCTCACAGTGAAATTCGTACATGATACAGAGCTAGTTTCGATAGAAGCAGAAGGGAAGAGAGAGGAGGACACGGTAGGAGGTCCTAATACAGGAGCAGTCATCTCCTTTTCTTTCTTCTATAAGGTGGCTTGTTCAGCCATAAGAGCCTTTTTTTGGCGCTTGCGTTGGCGCGCAAGGCGGTTTCCGAGACTCTTCGAACCAGAAGCTGGAGTTTACAAAGGGATGGAAGGATCCTACTCAACCATGGGAGTGCCCTCTGCAACTATTTCTAGCGGAGGGACAGGCTCCTGGATGGGAGCAGGAGGAGTAGGTTCAAAAACAACAAGGAGAATTGATTCTAGTGCCTTAGCAACGGGCCTCTTCGCGTTCACTATTTTAAGAATAGGAATAGTAGGAGGCTACAGAGGCTAGGACATAGAGGACTCTCCATGGGGGGCTTTCTATCTACCATACCAAATAGGCCTAGGCTTTGTGGGTAAGACAAGAAGCTCAAACGCACAACGCTTGGCCTTTCGCCAAGTGGGCACCATGGGATTCTCTCAAAAATGTGAGACAGAAGCAGATGGTACCACGAAAGAGCGAGAGGAAACATTGGGTTGAAGAGTGGTAGAGGAAGAAGGAAGATCTTGGGACCGCTTCTCTTCTTCTCTTCTATGCACCTTGGTGGCATCACTATTAGCTTTCAGGTAAGCTGTGTGCGAAAAATCATAGGGTGAAGGAGGGTATCTCACTTTTGGCCTAGAATGTCCTTTCTTATAGTTTTGATATATGTGATATAGGAGGTCCTTCCTGGGTGGGAGAGGACCAATAGGTTCAGGCCAAAATTAATCTAAGGTATAGCTTCCACATGCAACCGGTGGTCTATAACCGATGTCATGGACAATGTGCACTGAACCTCCATGAATGAATTTCAGATAGTTATGCACAACTGAGGGAACTACATTCATAGCTACCAGCCATGGGATGCCTAGCTTCACCCTGAAGAGTTCAGACCCTAGGATGATGTCAAACTTAAGGTTCATATACTTAGGTCCAATGAGGAACGACATGACAATACTCCCTATTGGAGGTACTAAAAGTCTGTCATGTGTGCAGATGGTACTTTTAGGTGCATCATATCCATCATTATGCAAAAGGTTGATTAACATGATCTCCTCAGTTATGATATTTACTTGAGATGTCAGGTCAATGAGAACACTTGCTACGATATTCCCATTTATCCTCGTAGGAATGTAAAGAGGATTTGGTTCCCTATAGAATCCCATCAGCAAATCCTATGAGGTGAAGGTTATACTAGTACCACTACTCATAGTTTGTGTAGAGGGAATAGGTTGACTTAAGAAAGAGGCCATCACACACACTTAAAAGTAATTCCATAGAGCCTCCTAAGGTTTACGGGATAAGACAGTTACCCAATTAAGGTTTTGTTGCACAACACCATCAGAACCTTCCAACTACACCTACTAGGGGTCACGGGTTGGGTCGCAAGGTGAAAGCCTCACAACACTCACACCTACAATGTTCTTACGACACGAGGAAAGGGACTTTCAGTATTACAAAATGAAACCAAAATGGTTCACATCGGGTTCACCAAAAATGTAAGAGAGGGGGACCAACCACTGCAAGGCCCCAGGTCACAAAGGCCAAGAGAAATATGGCTGCCCTAACTTACCTCAGTTTAAAGGAGTGTTAAGATGGACAGGATAAGAATGATGAGTACTATAAGGTCCTTTGATCACTCTAGAAACCTAAGACTTGAAAGGATACTAGGCAAGTCAATTTTTAGGGCCAACTCTGTATCTCAGATAGCTCTTTGTCAGGGGACAGAAGCGTGATTCTGGGACGACAACACGATGCGCTGGCATCTCTCAAGTGCGTTGGCGTCTATACAGCCAAAAAAATAGGGAGACAAGGTCTAACCTCTAAAAATTAGACTAACAGCCTAGTTTAAGAGTTTCTTAATGTGCAAAATGAGACAATGAAATACGAAATGTAAAGATGAAAGTGATAAAGAAAGTAGATTACCATAAGAGTGATGAAGATGATCTCATACAATAATCCTTTCGCCATTTTTATCCAAGATCTTTCCACCTACACACAAAAAAGAGGGAAAATGTTGGGGGGATGTTTAGGGGTCTGCCTCAGTTAGATCCCCGTTTTGGTGTCTCCACCTCCACGGACAACCAAGTTTGCAACGATATGGAAATAAAGCGATAAAGAAGGAATACAAGCAAAGTACACCAAAAACACTACAAAACAGTAATGTGCTTACTCAACCAAACAGTAGACAAGATGAGAGGATCTTACCACCTTCGTCCAAAGTTCTCAAGGCTAGTGGAGGAGAAAGATGAGAGGAAATCAAGCCTCTGTTGTAATGGGTTTGTCCTGCGCTTGCTCTATCGAAGTGGTGAAGAGATAAATTGTTGCTATGAAGTGTGAAATGTTGCTACAAAGCTTGTGGATGAATGCTAGAATGTTGAGAGATGCTAAAGAGATCTTGTAAACTTTGAAAATGGATGAATGAAATGAGAATATGAAGGAAGAATGGAAGAAAATGGCCATATTCGAGTCGGCCAGCCGAAGGGAGGCATTACACTTTGACTTCCAATAGGAAGTGTAATGTCTCTGCTGCTTCAACCACGAGAATCTTCCAGGGATGTAAGTACGTCGCGTGGACGTCTATGCGCCATGCAGGTGTCCCCGATAGAAACGCCTCCACCGACACTCAAAGTAGGCACCACGTGTGATGGGAACGATAGGCTTATGTGAAATTAAGCCTCCTAGTTTTATTTTCTAAAGTGGAAATGGGTAAAAGGGGAATTTACGTTAGGGGTTCAAATTCACTCCTATACACAAAGGACTTAAGAATATCAATAGAGTCTCTTATCAAATTTTTAATTGTCCATGAGGTGGAGCCACAATTCTTCAAATTGTTAATGATATTGAGAGAATCCCCCTCAAGCCAAACTTTCGTGTATCCTTTAGTTTGAGCCAATTTGAGACCATGATAGTAAGCAGGCGGAGTTAATTATGTGAGTTAATTTGATTATTTATTTTATTTTAATTATTTAATTAGTGGGATGAGGATAGGTGCTTTAATTTAATAATTTAATATTTTATTTTATGAGAGATTTCATTTCCTTGTTTTATTTGGGAAAGGAAGAGTCTTTTGGGGAAAAAGAAAGAAAGTTACTTTTTTTTGTTTTTTTTAAATTTTATTTATGGGAAAAATTGGGAAATTGGGTTTTCACTTTCTTTTATGCATGAAATTTAGAGGATTTTGAAGAGATTTTTGGGAAGGTTTGAGAATGGAGAGAAAATGGAGAGATTCTACATGTTTTGAAGTAATTTTCAACCGTTTTTTAGGATATTTGGAGTGGTTTTAAATCAAAATTTGGAGGAGAGTGATTTGGAATTCAATTATGATTTGAGGGGAATTGATTTTCTACTAGTTTGTGTCGAATATGATTTCTTATCATGCTTTGGATTAAAGAATTTTGGTTTGGAAAGCTTCTTCAATTTTCAGCATCTTGCATTCAAGTTTTTCATGTTTTGAGGTAGGTTATGTAATTAATTTATAATTTTTGTTTCAAATTCATAGATATCTATATGGATTTTATATAATATGTTATTTGAATGTTTTGAATTATTTCTTTCAATTTATTAAATGCTTTTATATGCTGCATTTTCTCATTTTGATATTTGATTGTAATCGAGTATACCGAAAAGAGGGTTTTTTAAGGGATCCATTTTTTGTTTCACATTTTGTAAATATTTTTGTTGTTTTTGGTCAATTCTGATTATGTTGTTGATTATTCAAGGGTCAAATCTGAAATGGGTTTTTTACGGATTTGTATTTCGAGTTGATTTGATTATTTATGGTTGTTTTATGGTTGGAAGACTTGATTGTTGTCAAGAGGGAATTAGTTTAGTTTTGGCAGTTGCATAGGAGGATATAGCTCTTTCCTTTGATTTGTATTTTTTGGTATCATTTATGCTTGAATGTGTTACTATATGTATGTTGATAATCCTTTCCTATTTTTGAAATCTTATGTTGGGTCTTATGTTCTATGTAAGGATCAATTGTACCAAGGATATACATTGTTGGTCTTGATTATGATTTGCTAAGAAAGAGAAATCAAAAGTTTGTTATCATGTTATAAGATTGTGCAAATGATGTAATGTGCTTCATTGTATGTGTTATGGAATAATGATTAGCTTTTGGGTTTCCTATCCATTTGCGTTATGTATTGGGCCTCTGGAAGTATTTGAAAGTCTTTGTGATTTTTGGTTGATTCTTGTTTTTAGGTAGTCATCTTTGGATGTTTAATGTCAGCCACTTGTTGTTTTTGTTGCTTGCTTGTGTGTGGGGCCTAGTGTTATCTCCTAGCACGGAGGGAGTGGGCCTCAGGGTTCCACGTGGTAGGGTGGTATTTTCCAATCATCCATTGGGGTTTAGGTGGTGCAATTCACATGCAACATGGAGTCTTTCCTTCCACTTCATTCTTGAGCTAGTTTTATGGTGAAAATGACATTTCTAAGAAAATGGTGTCCAATATGTATCTTATATATATATGTACCTCTTAGATGAATGAATCTTGTACATTGTATCATTCTTGTAAAGCAAAAGTAAATGAAATGATGTAGTCTTGAATATATATATATTGTTGTTTATTATGTAATGGAAAGGTTAACATAGGAATGTTGTATTTATGATGCATATGAGCTTAATTTAGCAGTAGATGAGATATATTTTTTGTTGGATATTATTGACATGTGGTTGTCATTGATGTCAACACTATTGCCATTAATGTCTTTAAGGTTGTATATGTCAAGGATATTGAGAAAATTATAATAAAATAAGTTGCAGGTTGTCGATAATGCAGTGAAGTTCAGTCTGATGGCTAGCTCAACATATTGATGATAAGAAGTTGTGGATTAAAGGGTTTGTTGACAAGTATATCTAGTTTTTCCACATGAATTTTCAGAGGTTCATATGAAGATTTGACCAAGTTATGAGTATCTGTGTTCTAATAGTTCTTCTAGTTCTTTAGTTGGTGTTCCTAAAAGAAGATGATGTGATTCTAGTAATTTGAGTTGTTGTGGATGCTTCTATGGTGATTCATGATGCTTTTGGATATTTCTAGATCATGCTCTATCTATATTGCTGGTCTGCATTGATATTTGTGCTTGTGATTGGTGATTTTCTTCTATAAGTTCATGTTTTTAATGATCATGACTGACAGGGTAATTGTAACATATTTGAAAGGAAAAGCAACAGTACGAAAACGCTTTCCTAACGCTAAAAACCACAGAGGAGACGTGCAAAGACCAATTTTAAAACATTAAAACACTTAAGATGAACACATATAGGGAAACAAGAGTAACATAAATAAAATGATCTCAGAGATAACACCAGATGTATGTGGGAAAACCCTTTTGGGAAAAAACCCACGACACCAAGAGAAAGACACTTTGTATTACAGTAAGCAAAAGATTACATATAAAGTTACAGTCCTCACTCTCTGATAGTTAGCTCGCAGCAGCACTTGATTTTTCATGCACTCACTGTTACAATGCTCTTTTGGCATATAGTCAATACAAAAAACTCTCAACACTTCTTTCACAGTTATCTGCTTGTTCTAATCTCTCTCAGATTACATGACTTCTTGTCAAGATCGATAATTTCAAGTCTTCTTCCAACTACCAAATAGGGTGCATTAAATTTAGTTCTTCATTGACACGCCAAATCGATCTTGGATAGGATCCACCTACAAACCTACATCGAGCCACCCCCACAGTAAAATTGTTGCAGAGAAAATACTAACTTCAGGCTCTGCCAACTACCCAAATCCGATCACATAAGACTGCATAATAAATCGCTTTTCACCAATCCAGCTTCCAGCAATAAATATTGTTTTGCAACAACAATGCAGAAACAACCGATGATAAAATTCCATGTGTCGCACTGCTATTCGTTCCGCCGCTTGACCGAGCAGTCATCAGTCAACGGTCATCGGGCTTTGAAAACCCTTCACCCTCGCTAATAGTTGCAACACATTCTGGGCTGACAATAATCTGCTATTGCCAAAACACCAACTACCAAATCTATCGATTCCCACAAGCCACGTGTCCGCCACTCAGGAGCTTTTGTGGCATCCAGGAGGGAATTGCCAAGATTCCCATGAGCTCGCCTAAAATGAGCTTCCAAAGTTGCCACATGTCCACCACTCGCGCACTCCACTTGGCCTACATGGAAGCTGTTGGAGCTCCTTTGGGGAATCTCTAGCGGCATCCCAGGGAACTCCCAAGGTGCAAGAAAGTGTCCATAGCCGGACAACCCTTCACATAAAGTAGCTCAAGGCCCACCTTCTCTTCGCTTCTCACACCACTTTGACAGGCTTCCACGCGTCATGTGCATAGGAAATTCCACTCGGCAAAAAGGTTAACAATGGTACTTGCCTTTGAATGCCATGGAAAACAGCCAACACCGTCGCATGAAGCCAATAGCATCCGTTGATGCAAGGCATCAACACATCAGCGAGACAGAGCATTTCTTCTCGCTGATGCGTGACTGATCTGCCGATAAAGCCAAAGCCTTCAAATATTTTGCAAAACTCGCTCATTGGCCCATCGCTGTGACAACCCTTAGAGTCTCGCCGATTAGACTGAGTCTCGGCGACCAAAGGGTCAAGCCGACCAAATGAGAACTTTGCGGTAAGGCAATAAGGCATAAATTCGCCAAGCCTTTCTTTGAGGTCCAAGCTAGTAAGTTGAGGCACATTTTCCAACAATGTTGTGCATCTTTGAGGCATAATTGTTTAAGGTGTTTCATGTTCAAGAAATGTTATTTTGGGTCCTTACTATGTTTTGGCCGACATTGTTTGGTTCGCATTAATAAATTGTTTACTAATTTGGGCTGACAGTTTGTAAACATTTCATGTTTTGTTGGGCCAACATGTAGTTGATGTTATCCTTAGTTGTGGATATATATAATCAATATTTTATACCATTTGAGGAATGGTGTGCGATGAGCGATGAGTGTTGTGTGCAAATAATGTTCTAATCTTTCAAAGATAGAAGTAAACTGTGAAGAAGAGTGAGAAGAAGAAAGGGTTTATTTGCTTAACCGAAACTGTAATCAGACATTAGATGTTATTTTCTTAGTTCAAGATCTTTCAAATGTAATCCAAATGTGATTGTATGACAGTGAGTCTTCCTTTGGGCAGTGAGCCTTTTTTGTATTTGAGCAGTGAACTCTAGGCAGTGTGCCTGAATGCATGTGCATTCCCCATTTATAATACTTTTAATAGAGTATAAACTTGTGGACTAACCTCCACCATGGTTTTTCCCCTAACAGGGTTTCCACGCAAAAAACTTGGTGTTATGTGTGTTTTTGATGTGGTGATGGTTTATTCTTTCATTTTTATTTATCAGATCTGAGAATAAGTTTAATAAGTATAATTTTTGTGACAACTAATTCACCCCCCCCCCCCTCTCAATTGTTTTCCCTTGTGTTTCCAATAATTGGTATTAGAGCAGGTTCCTTGGGAGAAGCTTGACCGCTTGAGGTGATCCAAGATGGCGACATATAGGAAGGATAGTCTGAGATTTGATGAAACAAATTATTCTCTATGGAAGACTCAAATGGAGTTTTATCTGAGATGCATTGGTGAACCTTACTAGAAAATTACAAAGAATATATATATCCTCCCACATAATGGTCCTTCTACTGCAGGTGAGATTAACGAAGCCGAGTACAATATCAGGGCTAAGGAAGCATTGTTGAGTGCTCTGATTGATTCCAAGATGAAAAATGTAATGGAGTTGAAGACTACTTATGAGATCTGGAAAAACTTGGAAACTTGTATGAAGATGATACCCATGTGAAGATTGCTAAGCTGCAAATCCTGAAAGGGAAATATGAAACATTGAGAATGGGTGAAGATGAGAACATCACTTCTTTTATGCAGAGAGTGAATGAAATTGTGTGTAGTATCAGATGTGCTAGTGGAAAATTGGGAGAATCAGATATTGTTGCTAAAGTTTTCATATCCTTACCTGTTGCATACAAACACAAAGTTGTTGCTATTGAGGAGATCCAGACTGTGACAAATGTAACCAGAGACATGTTGATTGGTAAGCTTGTTGCTTTTGAGTTAAGTGAGTTTGGTGAATCTCTTCCTAAGATAGAATCTACATTCAAAGCTACTATCTCCAGAAAAGATAAGTAGAGATATGATCCAGGAGAAAGTTATTCTAGAAAAATGTCCAAATATGAGCAAGAAATGAGAGAGATTGAAGAAAAAGAGATAAAACTAGATGATCTTGAAGCACTTATTGTCAAGAGGGTAGCCAAAGGAGAAGGTAAGTATAAAGTTAAATTGCCTCTTAAATGTTTTTCTTGCAATAAGATAGGTCATTTTTCCTAAAGGTGTTCGGAAAGAGTTCCTAAGCCAAGACCTAACAAGCCTAGATTCCAAAGAAAGTGTTATTATGTTGTTGATGAAGGTGTGATAGATGATGAATTTGATAAAGGGAATGTAAGTGAGGATGAATGGGTATTTATTGCTATCAAGGAAAATAATCTAGTACCTACTGAATCTACTAGTTGCATGACTATGGAGAAATCTCTAGCTGCCAGATTTGAAGAAAATAATGAATGGGTGATTGACAATGGATGCTCTCATCACATGACAGGTGATAAAAGTAAATTTTTGAGCCTGGAAAAGTATGATGGTGGTGTTGTAAGATTTGGTGATGACAAATCTGGTGTAATATGTGGCAGAGGATCCATTTCTTTTGATGGTAAGCATAATACTGATGATGTTCTATATGTGGAAGGTTTGAAGCATAATATCTTAAGTGTTGGACAGATGGTTGACAAGGGATATAATCTTCAATTCAAGGATGGAAAGTGTAGAATATTGGGGAGTTCTAGAAATGTGATTGCATCTGGTACAAAAACAAAAGGTAATAGCTTTCACCTAAGTATTATTAGTAAAAGTTGTATGATTGCTCAAGTTGATGAAAGTTAGTTGTGGCATAGGAGATTGTGTCATGTAAACTTTGACAATATTATCAAGATAAGTTCTACTCAAGCAATGAGAGATCTTCCTAAGTTGATAAAACCTACTAATACTATATGCAAGGAATGTCAATTAGGGAAGCAAACTAGAATTTTATTCTGAAGCAAATAGCATTGTTCAAATGAAGTGTTGGAGCTTATGCATACTAACTTGTGTGGTCCTTCTAGAGTCAAAAGTTTACAAGGAGATAGGTATTTCATGTTACTTATTGATGATTATTCTAGATTGATGTGGGTTACTTTGTTAAGGGAAAAATATGAAGCTCTAGAGAAATTCAATATTTTTAAGGCTATGGTTGAGACAAAGATAGGTCTGAGATAAATTGTCTGAGATTAGATAGAGGTGGTGAATTCACTTTCAATGAGTTTAATTCTTTCTGTGAAGAGCATGGGATAAAGAGACAATTATCTACCTCATGGACCCCTCAACAAAATGGAGTTGTGGAAAGGAAGAACATGACAATTCAAGAAGCTAGTAGGACTATGATTGTAGAAGGAAATGTTCCTCATATCTACTAGAGAGAAGTTGTGACTACTATTGTTTACACTCTCAATAGGGTACATGTCAAAGCTGATACCAATAAGACTCCTTATGAGCTATGGTTTGGTCATAAGCCTATTGCTAGATACTTCAAAATATTTGGGAGTAAATGCTATATCAAAAGAGATGAAGATATAGGAAAGTTTGATGCTAGAAGTGATGAAGGAATATTTCTTGGTTATTCTACTAAAAGTATAGCCTACCGGTGCTACAATAAGAGATTGAGGAAAGTAATTGAAAGTGCTAATATCAAGGTTGATGTAGTCACAATTAGACCATCCAGAACCTATGGATATGATTCAGATGATCAAAATGATAGTTCAGATAAAGGAAAGAAAGTTCAGACTCTAAATCAAGTTCAAATCATTCCAGTGAATCAGGAAAATCAAGAGGAAAAAACTAGTGAAAGTGCATAAGTAAGATCACAAGAGCCTGAAGTTCAAGAGCCTAAGACTCCAAGGCATGTAAGACTAAATCATTCATAAGATCAGATTATAGGTGATAAGAGAAAAGGTGTTCAAACAAGGAGAAGAATTGCAGAAGAATATTGTTTGATCTCAAAGGCTGAGCCTAATAGTGTCAATGAAGCATGCAAAGATGAACATTGGGTGGAAGCAATGAAAGAAGAACTACTGCAAATTGAGAAGAATGATACATCGATTTTTGTTCCTAGACCTAAGGACAAAAATGTAATTGGAACTAAATGGGTATTTCAGAACAAACTGAATGAGCAAGGTGAAGTTGTTAGAAACAAAGCAAGACTGGTGTGTAAAGGATATTCTTAGATGGAAGGAATTGACTTTGAAGAAAAAATTTCTCCTATTTCTAGGATTGAAGTTGTGAGACTATTTCTTGCTTATGTTGCTTACAAAAAATTCAAGGTTTATCAAATGGATGTCAAGTCAGCATTTCTAAATGGTGAATTGGATGAAGAAGTGTATATTGAGCAACTTGATGGATTTCAATTGACTAATTAGGGAGATATGGTTTGTCTATTTAAGAAAGATTTTTATGGACTTAAGCAAGCCCCAAGAGCATGGTATGCTAGATGAGACAAGTATTTATTGAAGCTTGGATTTAATAAAGGTACTGTTGATAGTAATTTATATTTCAAGATTGATCATGATAAATATTTGATTGTTGAAGTCTTTGTTGATGATATCATTTTTGGAGGAGATGATAGTTTGTGCATGAAGTTTATTGATGAGATGCAGAGTGAGTTTGAGATGTCTATGATTGGAGAAATGAAATTATTTTGGGATTGCAAATTACTCAGCTAGATAGATGTATGTTTATATCTCAGTCCAAGTATGTGAAAGAATTGCTAAATAATTTTCGTATGGAATATTCAAAGCCAGTTGGCACACGTATGTTGACCGGATGTAAGTTGACACAAGATGATGATTCTCCTAAAACAAAATAGACTAGATACAGATCCATAATTGGTGGATTACTCTATTTGACTCAAACTAGACTTGATATCATGAAAGTTGTATGCATTGTTGCAAGATTTCAAGTTCATCCTAAGGAATCTCATGTGACAGTTGTGAGGAGGATTTTCTAGTACTTGAAGGGGACAATTGATTTTGGCCTATTGTATCCTAAAGAAGATGACTTTACTTTGAGTTCTTTTACTGATGCTGATTGGGTAGGAGATGTGGATGATAAAAAGAGTACTAGTGGTGGTGCATTTTTCTTAGGAAATAAGTTGATTTCATGGTTAAGTAAGAAGAAAAATGCCATTTCTTTATCTATTACAAAGGAAGAATACATTGCTACTGTTAACAATTTTACTCAAGTATTGTGGATGAAGCAGATATTGAAAGATACCAGAGTTGTTTATGATGAACGTATTGCTATATTCTGTGATAATTCAAGTGCAATTAACATTTCTATGAATCTGGTGCTACATTCGAAAAACCAAGCAAATAACTATCAAGTTTCACTTTTTGAGAGAAAAGGTGAGTGAAAAGTGTTATGCCTTGCATAACCACCCCATTTTTTGCCTTGGTCAAAATGGGTCCCCCTTTATGTTTTTTTCCTTGGTTGTTTTTCAAACAAAGTTTGGAGTCTTTCTTTTCCAACCCTTGTAATTCTTTGGTTTATTCTGTCAAAACTAGAACCGGAACCAAATCGGGTTTTGAAACTTGTTTCAAAGATCGATTCTGATCCTCGTCCTGACGACCTTTTGTTTTCCTTTTTGGTTTGTCTTTGTCAGAGCCAAAGCCAGAGTGGAAGTTAAGTATGAATTTATTCAATGTTTCAAAATCCATTTCCATCCAGCCTCCGCCTTCGCTTTTTGGTCTTTTTTTTAGACTTAGGTTTTTGTGTTGGTTTTTCTCGTTTCGGCCTTTGTGTTTTTCTTTTTTTATTTGTTTCACTTTCTTCTTTGTTGGCGGAGCCGAAGCAGAAACGGGAACCGAGTTGGAAAATTACCCAAGTTTCTAAATCAATTTCCACTTTGATTCCGCTCTCGTCATTTTTAATGTTTGACTTTACTGAAGTCACACAGCAGTAATGTGCCAATTCCCTCTGTAGTTTCGACTATGCTCTATCACATTTATGGCATTAATTACAAGAGCTCTGCATGTATGAAACTACAATTTTTTACCTTAATTAGGGATTAACTGGTAGTTATCATCATTGTTTAAAAGATCAAGAGTCAACCAGAGTTGCAGTGGAGCATTTGTGTGTGTGAGTCGATCGAAAGGGAGATAATCACACGTGGATTGCTTCAAAGGACTAACCTATTTATTTGGTGTTTGAGGTAGGGTTTTTTGTTCTTCTCTTTTGTTTTATTTCGCGTTTGAATTTTTTTTCGGTTGTTGGTTTCGTGCGAGTTCATCATTCTCAGTTCTATTGTGAGTTCATGTGATTCATTTTTATTCTCTTTTGTTTGGTTTTCTTGTTTTCATTTTTTGCTTTTCTGGTATTTTGTTTCTTGTTTGTTTGTTTTTGACACGGTCGTTTTCACGTTTTAATTGTGACCACATCGTGGTGCCCTATTTTTTGAATGCATAGATTAGTTACTGTATTTACATTGGTAGGGTTTGATAAATTATGGTTTTACTTAGGAATCCTATTGCGCATTGAATTTGATTAGTTTGAATGAGGGTTAAATTCATGCCCTAATTATTTGTCGAGGGTTTGTGATTTAGGGTTTTGATGTGTTCTTGTTTTAAATACGATGCCCTAATTATTACGGTTGCCTCTAGGTCATATGGGGATGGTCTTGTATAGGTTATTTTTAAGCCCCTTTCATTTTGATATGACCTAGTCCTTAAAATCATGATGTCATTTATCATTCTGTTAAAATCTCTTATGGCGTCATGGTTATTTTAGGTGGAAGTGGGATCGAAATCGGTTTAGACTTTCAACCATGTTTTGTAGAAAGTATTAATTCCATTTACATCCCATCTCTGACTCCGCTTTACAATAAGAAGAAGGATTTCAAAATAACGGTAACCTAGGCGAAAGAGGAACCGGAACTGAATATAAAATTAGAAAATCTTCATGGAACCCAATCGGTTCTCGTTCTGATTCTGATTCCGGTTACTTTTCCAACTTCAACTCCAGTCCCATCTTGTTATTACTATAATCTCAATAACTGCTTTGACTCCGATCCCAACAGTGTTTTAAAAAGACTGTTTATAATGTTTTCTGCCTGGTTCCACCTTCGGTATATATGTGAAGGGTAAGATCTTAGAGCATATTTTTTTATATTAATTCAAGGATCTAATTTAATGTTTTGTTGCAGGAAGTTTTAGAATGTCAGGGATATCAGGAGAAGCTTCTCAGAGGAGTCAGCCTGCAGAAACTTCAAAGGCATCAACTAGGACAAAGAAGGTCAAACCAGAGCAGTTGCCTTATACCTTGAGGTATAACCATAGGGATCCTGTCGTCACTATCAGCAAGGTGGAATCTGATTGGGCTGATATAACTGACATAAATCTAGGCCCATTCAGTTATGAGGAGTTGTACTCAAAAACATTTACTGAGGATATAACAGGGAGAACTAGAAGAATAGTTGAGTCTACCTTGGCTCACATCATTGTGTTTCTTCTATCCATCCAATGCCCGGAATTGATCATGATAGCAACAATAGCTTATAATCAGGCCACCAGACAATGTATGGATTCACAGGATCATCTGATCATAGACCTATCTCCTCAAATGTTTTAGTTAATGTTCAATGTCCCTGATCCAAAGAACCTAGCATAACTAAATGAGGCAAATTCTTTGGAAATATATAGCAAGCACAAGGAGGCCAATAAGGCTCATTTGAACAAGAAGTGGTTAAGAACAGAGAAGAAGTCCTTGACAAAGCTCCATGATCAACCAAAGAGGTCAGAATTTTACAATGAGGTATCGGACCTTATAATGGTGTTGTCTAGAGTCTTTGGGAAGAGGGATGCATTTCATTTTAAGGAATGGATGTTTCCTTTCATTCAGACAATCTTTGATGGAAGACAATAGTTTGATTGGCCTATGATTGTCTCAGATACTATACATGATCAGTTGACCAGAATAAGGGAAACTAAGAGCTTTTTAATGACCTCTTATGTTGTCTATGCAGTAGACAGAGGAGGCATCTTTCCAGGGTTGAACAGAGTGAGAATATTGGGAGAATATGATGGACAAAAGAGAGTATGGGATCATTATGACTAGCTATACCTACAGGTTTCTAAAACATAATTTAGAAGAGTTAATGATTCATTCTTATATGTAGTTATTAACCAACTTAATGAAGATGCAGGGTATAGATTGATCCAGGAGGCCATGGCCTTTATCACAGAATGGGGCTATTGGTATATCCAATACCCTAAGTTTACTTATTTCAGATTGGCAAGATTTGAGGGTCATCCCCACTTACTTCCAAGATGTTGCAGCAACAGGATGATTTTGATGGAGTTTTTCTACCAAGCTCCAGGGATCAATGCCCGATTTGGAATAAAACACAAACCAGGTTGTCACAAGTTTCCCATGCAATTGGGTGAATACAGTTGCCCACACCTTGTGGGAGCTAAGGTGGTTTGTAGTGAATTGATACACTTAAAGTTGGGATTGTATACTACCTGAAAGCACTTTGATCCAAAGAAGAAGATGAATGCTTTAATGGCTTTGGTCTTTGATAAACATTTCAACCTACTAGAGGACTTTTGGAGTGATCTTCAGGATGAATATGACCTCAGGAAGAGGGATTATGAGAGGTTTCCTGTTTCACTCATGGTGGAGTTTGGTGTCAAAGTTGACATTCCAGATACATTAGTAGATGATGGGGTAGTATTGGATCCATCGTATGAAGCATTGAATGTATGTACCAAGAGTATGGACCTAGTAGATTGGGATGTTGAGGAGACAATCGACATCAAGAAAATAGGGAGACCAGTCATAGATAGGAGTATCCACTAGGTTGTTCTCAGAGCCAAAACTCTTGGGGGTCCAGCTCCTAAGAAAGGGAAAGGATATAAGAGGATCAAGAGGAAATTTCCTCCCAAGGAGCCTTTGGAATTCTTCCCTCCTGATATTGAAGAAATCGAGCTTGAAGCCCTGACTCAAGATTTGCCTGGAGTACAAGAGGAGGATGCCCAAACAGGACCTGTGGCTTCAACACCAACAATAGGTGAGTCATCTGCTCAAGTCCCTCTTATGGAGCAATAAGGTGGAGAGATGCCTAAGGGTAATCTTCATGGTATAGCTGAAACATTAAAGGGAAAGGGAGTAGAGCTGGAGATCCATGATGTTGAAACGAACTCTGATGAGACCTTATCAGAGAAGGATGCACAAGAAAAGATGCCTCTAGAGGAGGAAACTAAACATGTGCTAACTGAAGAGGATCAATGGGCACTATTTGAGGAAGCGAAGAAAGCTTCGGATGCTCAAGAAAATGTAGAATAAATGGAGAAGCAAAATGAAATGGATGCCAAGGCACAAGTAGATGCCTTACTTCAACAACAACAAATGGAAGCCAAGTGAAGAGCTGATGAAGTGCAGAAACAACAAAGGAAAAAGGAGCAGGAGCTCAAGACCAAAGAAGAAAATTACAAGCTAGAAATGGTACATAAAATCCATGAGATTGAGGAGGAAATGGCTAAGCAATGGAGGGAGAGAGAAGTCCTTGAGGAAAAATTGAAAATAGTTGAAGAATCCTACAAGAAAAGGGAGGAGGCAGAGTGCACACAAAAAGAGAAAGATGTTGAGGAGCTGGCCAAGCAGCTACAAAAGGAAAAGGAAGCCTCAGACAGACTTAAAGTATTGGAAGAAGAGAGAAACAAATTACTTGAGGAGAAAAGCTTGGAAGAGGAAAAACTGAAGAAGGAACAGGAAGACAAGAGGGTGCAAGAGTAGAATGACAAATAATAAGCTAAAAAGCTTGCACAAAAAAATGTACAAGAGGTTGATTCTCAACCTAACATTAATATGCTATAGCCCTCTACAACTGCCTCTTCTTCTTCGACTATAATGACCACTACTCCAAGTGCTCCCACTTGGTTAAAACTTGATCTTCAAAAGAGGCCAGTAACATCCTCACAACCTCTCCATTGGAATGATATGATGAAAGAGATTGAAAAAGAAAGACCCAAGAAGAAGGCTAAAATTCTGCATTCCACTAGACTCATTGAAGGAGGAGAAATTGTTGTTGAATGTGCAATACCAGTGGTGGACAAGGATGTGGGAGATATGCAACTAACTGATTACCAGTTGGGCAAGGTCAATTTGGGAAGACCCACAAGAAATCAGCAAATGAACTTGATTGATGTGGTAGCATCATCCACCAAATCAAGGATGATAAAGGATAAATAGAGAAAGGATGAGCTTAAGGCTCAATTGGATCAATAACACACTTTCTTGAAGAATGTTTCTGCTCCAAGGTCATAGAAAAGTACCACCATAGAGACACCAGTTCTTCTTATCAAGAGAGAGGTGGATGATTTGGTGCAAATAAGGAGTAAGGTTGGGATGATGGATAGATGGACCGAAAGGCTTAATCAGGAGGTAGGTGGGGTGCTAGGAAACAGTTTTGAGATTCACAAGATGACATTGGAGTTAATAGAATATATGAATCATCATGCTAAAGCATTGGGAGAGAAATAGGAGGAGTATAGAGGGTATATCCAGAAACTAAAAGAGGTTAATAAATTGCCAAAATCCACTCTTCTAGAGCAGTCAATCCTTGAAGAGGACAACATAGATTTCTTGGAAAAGACCTCCAGCATAATCCGATTTAGATCTGATTTTTTGTACAAACATAAGAATGAAGTTCAAGATTCTAGCAAGGATCTAAACGAATAGCTTGATGAGCTAGAAGCTTTTATTGCTATTATAGTGAATGTTGATATACCGGTGAAGGAAGGCCTACCTTTAAGTCAGTTAAAAGAGAAATGGGATGATAGACTTAAAGAGGTTGTACAAAAGGGAGATGATGGAGAAGATCTATTGTTGGATCGGTTATGGATATTAGAGAAGAGGTAAGGGCTGCTAGAAGTGAGTTGAAAAAGCTGAGAGATATGAGAGAGTTTGCTATTGCTGAATTGAAGAGGATCAAGCTCGAAGACAATTTGATTGATGGACCAGATTTGGATATGCTTCAACAAGTATTCTCTAGTTATGATGAGTACACTTCAAAGAAAACTCCACATGCATGATTGACAGTCCTATGGGCACATGGAATTCATTTCTCTTCTCTCTTTTTCTCTTCAGTTTAGTAGATTATCAATGTGGGAACTAGAGATCAATTGATCTAAGTTTCCAAGAAAATTTAAGTTCCTAAAAAGGTGGATCTCGACTTTAGGTAGAGAGGACTTCATATTTTGTATATCTATATATTCCCTTAAGGTACCATATTGTAAGGGTCGGCTAATGTGAATAGAATTGGCCACCTGATAGTAGGAGATAGAAATTTTATAGCTTTACAAAGATACTTTGTTATTATTTAGTTACAGTTGAATACAAATATAGGTTTTTACACAATATGGTGTTGGAATTGAGTTTATTGGATAAGGTTAATGAATTATAGTCTATTTGTATGCTAGTGATTGTGCTGAAGCATAAGTGTTTCTTATGTGATGAAAATCATTAGAAGGAACCAGATTTGAAGATTATTTCATTAAATTATCTGTGGATTGAATTATTGAAAGTCTTTTGATCTATGATTTTAGCAACGAATGAGAGTTTGTTCTTTTGGAATTTTTAAAGTATTTATGATGTGTGATTGTGATGGTTAAATTAAGCACCATAGATGCATGCAATAGTATGTTTTTCTTGATCTATTGGAAGAAAATTCATTGTTGAAGATATATTTCTGGATATTAGATAAGTTTTATTCATGTTTCACTGATGTATGCCCTGATCTATCTTTTTCTTTTATTTAAAACCCCTTTTTCATTAAGAATAGTTCGATGAATCTGCCATTGCTTGCATTCCTTATTACTAGCAAATTCCCCTTGAATATTATAGTTACATGGACCAATTGAGTGACACCAGATAGTTGAGAACCAACTACTAGGGCCTTGGGAGTTAGGCTACTATATGTTGTCTTTCTTTTTCAGGAGAAATAGAATAGAGATATTTTGTTTAACATTGTTTGTGTCATTTTCACCATCAACAAAAAGGAAGTCAAATTGGAGTATGTGCCCACTAAGGAACATATTGTAGATATCTTTACCAATCCCTTGCCTAAGGATACTTTTGAGTACCTCAGAGGGAAGCTAGGGGTGATTACCCCTCCTAATCAGAATTAAGATGCAATGACTTGCATCAGTCTGTGCATTTCATAATCATATCTTGTGATCTGGATTGATGTTGTGGTGGCTTCTACTTAGAGGGAGTATTCAGATGTTTAGAAACGTGGTTTAGAGCTTGTGTGGAGAAAGATAATGTGTACCTTTTTCATTGATGTCAAAGGGGGAGAAGAGTCATGTGAAAAACTATAAAAGAGTTAAGGAGAAAATATTCAGAACCTAACGGGGAGAAAAGTGCTAAGAGAAAGTATCGTTGATGGTTTTTTTCACATCATGTGTTTCCATCAATGCCAAAGGGGGATATTGCTGGATATTTCTGATATTTGGTTGTCATTGATTTCAAAACTATCGCCATTAATGTCTTTAAAGTTGTATATGTCGAGGATATTGAGAAAATTGTAATAAAATAAGTTGGAGGTTGTCTATGATGTAGTGGAGTTCAGTATGATGTCTAGCTCAATATATTGATGATAAGAAGTTTTGGATTAAATGGTTTGTTTAAAATTATATCTAGTTTATCCACATGAAGTTTTAGAGGTTCACATGAAGATTTTACCAAGTTATGAGTATCTATGTTCTGACAGTTGTTCTGGTTCTTTAGTTAGTGTTCCTGAAAGAAGATGATGTGATTGTGGTAATTTGAGTTGTTGTGGATGCTTCTGTGGTGATTCATGATGCTTTTGGATGTTTCTAGATCATTCTCTATCTATGTTGTTGGTCTGTATTGATAGTTGTGCTCACGTTTGGTGATTTTCTTTTGTGAGTTCATGTTTTTCATGATCATGGTCGACAGGGTAATTGTAGCGTGTTGTGGATCTTTGAGGCATAATTTTTTTAAGTGTTTCATGTTTGAGACATGTTTTTTGGGTCCTTACTATTTTTTGGCCAACATTGTTTGGTTCGCATTGATAAATTGTTTATTAATTTGGGCCGACAGTTTGTACACATGTCATATTTTGTTGGGTTGACATGTAGTTGATGTTATCCTTAGTTGTGGATATATATGATCAATTGTTTATACCATTTGAGGAATGGTGTGAGATGATAAATGAGTGTTGTGTGTGAATAATGTTCTAATCTTTCAAAGGAAAAAGTAAAGTGTGAAGAAGACTGAGCAAAAGAAAGGGTTTATGTGCTTAACCGAAATTGTAATTAGGCATTAGAAGATGCTATTTTCTCAGTTCAAGATCTTTCGAATGTAATCTGAATTTGATTTTAAGATAGTGAGACTTCCTTTACGAAGTGAGCCTTTTTGTATTTGAGAAGTGAGCTCTAGGAAGTGTGCCTGAATGCATGTGCATTCCCCATTTATAATACTTTTAATAGAGTATAAACTTGTGGACTAACCTACACCATAGTTTTTCCCCTAATAGGGTTTCCATGCCAAAATCTTGGTGTTATGTGTGTTTTTGATGTGGTGATGGTTTATGCTTTCATGTTTATTTATTAGATCTAATAATAAGTTTAATAAGTATAATTTTTGTGACAACTAATTCACCCCCCCTCTCAATTTTTTGCCCTTGTGTTGCCAAAATCTTTATGTATCTATTTCATGGCATTGACTAGGATTAGGTTCATATTCACAGAGTGTTAGATGAGGTTTAATTATAAATATGTTATCATATATAATTTGTTGTATGAGATTTAATTTACAGTCAAAGAATTGACTGGATGTGTTCTTAGTGTATCATATATCTTTCTATAGGTTTAGTTATTGTTGATGTGTCATAGTAGTGATGGTAGGGGACCATGGTGGATAGGTAATGTAAGTGCTCTATGATTAATGTTACTTTTAGGTCAATATGTGATTATGATATATGATGTTAATGTAATTTTTTTATCCATGTTAAATTGTTGAGTTGCATTAGTTGTGTCACTTTAGTTTCTTTAAAAAAACATATTATTGACTTGATGTTTGAGGTCTTTTGCATTAATCCACTGGGTCCCTTAGTAGGGTGTTACACTTGGTATCAGAGCCAGTGTTGCAGCACTAGGATCTCTGGTTAATGTTATCACCCATGTCTAGTTATAATAACTTTCCCCATGCATGTGTTGTCATATGTTTGATGTGTGGCTAGAAGGTCATAGGGACCCTTGTCTTAGATACCATGTTTTAATCTAAACACCTAGTTGAGATGTTAGATAGAGTATTAGATGCTTTGTGTATTCTCTTGTTGGGTTTGATTCCTTGGATTCTTGTAATTGTTGATTTTTATTGTGTGACCTTGTTTCATTTGCATGACTTCCAGTTCTTTAAAAGTACAAATTTAGTCTTGGAATGCATGTGTAGGTTCAGATTAATTAGTTGACAAGTTGGCATGTGGATTTCTTTTGTTTGACTAAATGTGCATTAGGATAAGATGTTATTTTGCGTAGCTAGGCTACTTATGTGAATTCTATGCAAATGGGAATGTATTTTATGTGGTTTAAAAGGGAAGTCCTGGCCTGGGTATGTCATCTCTTTGTGTGTTTTTTTTTGGTGGTTTGTAGGAGTGTCAACACCCATATGTTGTTCAGTGCATTTTCATAATGTTAAGAATTTATTCCATGTAAAAGGGTTGTTAGAAAAAACTATGAAAAAGAATGTAGATAGTTTATAAATGAATTATTGTCGATATTTTGTGATTGCTATAATGCATGCTAAGTGATGTAATGGAATCTTGATCATGTGTTTAGTTATGATTAGAAATGGAAAAACTTGCTTGATGGTGATAGTTGAGATTTGGGTAGAAAGTGTGACTTAATTTTCCTTTATATAGATGCTTTGTTTGGAAAGGTTGCATTTGCAAGTTTCTTGCATCGAAGTAAATTATCTTGTTTCCTCTTTTTCTTAACCCACATATAATTAATAAAGAGAATTAGTCTTAAACCACATTATAATAGAAAATAATTTAGGCCTTAAACTTGTATGCTTAAACCTTGCCTATGAATCAAAGAAATTATGTCTAAAATTACTTGAGTGACGATCTTATGTTCTCCTAAAACTACACTCATTACTTTTGGTTTATGCATAAAAGGTAGATTATGAATGCGACTGAGTGTAGTTGCTAGGTATTTAATCTATGAATTTGGAAGTAAATTTATGTGATTAAGTTTTGCATTACATGATGTGATATGTTTTTATTGGAAAGGGCTACTTTGGTGGAATAAATAAGATGCTAGTGCATTGAACTAGGTTTCTATTTTGAGAAATTGCGATGACTATATTGGTATTTGAACATCTTGTTTGCTATGTGTAGCTGAAACCTATGATGTAATGTCCTTATCATTTCTTACTATTATATAGATAGAAAATATTTATGCATTGGATGTCATGCATGTTGAATTGTTATGAGGGGGTAACATGTGAAGTAATTGAGCTTAGGTAAGGGATAGGGATGTTTGAGTAGGCATAATCACCGTGTAAAGATTTAGTGTTACTTGTAATGGTTTGGCATAAAGTTTGAGAGAATGTGGGATTGTGTTTTGGGAACAATTATGTGAATCCTCTTGTTATGTAAAAATTTGAATAACTTGTGATGAGTAGGGGTTGTTCGTGTTTAGGAAAGACCTACATGAAGTGGTAAGAGTTAAGTGGAGGATCATTACAGTTCTTTTGTGAATATGGAACTTGTGTATAATTTATTGAACTATGGATGTATGAATTTTGATGTGAAAGTATTAATGATCCTCAGGTGCATTTAGAAAATCCATAGTACTTATGTAAAATTTGTATTGTGTGGAAGAAAAGTTAGTTGGCATATGCTTATGTTATGAGGATAGAATATTATACCAAATGAATAAAAGTGAATGTGAATTTGATTAGAGGAGTTGTTAAGTGATCACAGTGATCATAAAACTAATATTTAGTATCATGTGACATATAGAAGAGAGTAGAGTGAAAGAAAAATTAATAAAGGGTTGTGGATAATATGTAATGATATGGTTTTGGGAAGGGAATCACATTGGTTATGGAAATAAATGTACTCATGGTATGTGATCCTTGAGAAGTAATGGAATTGTGTATGTAATTATAACCCCCTGTAAATGTGAGAAACCAGCAATTGTGCATTGGTTGAGTGTTGTGAATACCTCGTTCTTGCTTTGTGTGCCAATGGGATGGTGATATTGTGTACCCATCCATGGAGAATATGTTGTATTTTTTGGGATGGGATTAACCATACCATTATGTGTGATTGTATGTTTGTTACCTAATTGAGGGCCAACCCACGTGTGGTTGAAATTTATATGTATAAGAGTAGCCAAAATATAGTTTCATAGATTCTTTTCTTTTGGTTCTCTAGCCCCTCAATCTATGAAGGGGTAATAGTACCCACAAAGTTCCTTGAGTAGAGTGTGTAGCGTATGCATATTGTGGCATAGAGCAGTCCTTGCTCAACTGATCTTGAGGAATTATAATCACTACTTCCCCTTATGATGGATCAGGGTACTTGATCCATATGTGCTAGCCTAATCCCCACAGTTTTGAGTACATCAACATTGGTTTGTTAGTATATGTCTAGTCATCCATAGGGACATTGATCTGGCATTAATGAGTCAACCTCATCCATATGAGAGGTGAAGCTCGGGTAGCCCCATATTGATATACTCATATATGCATTATATATACCATATTTGCATGTGTTCTGACATGATGCAATAGGTACGATGCCACACCCCACTAATGTTCTGACACAATGTTGGTGATGATGTCGTGTTTCTAATGGTAGCGAGTCGGGCTCAAGGACACGATGCCATGTGCATAGACATGTGAAGGTTCTCTATGATATTGTGTTATGATAGCCTACTTGTGTGATGAGCGTAATGGGTCCTCACACACTTGTAGAGGGATACTCATGTTTTCTTTCGATAATATTGGGTTGGTTAGCATATGGGTATGTCCTAGCCATGTATACCTCTGGCTATAGTGAGTACCTATGTGTGCCTTCTCCATGAGGTATCGCCATGTGGGATGTGTTGATGGTGAAGATGACACAAACAACGTTAAAACAAAATATTTCTACTCTATTTCTCCTGAAAAAGAAAGACAACATATAGTAGCCTAACTCCCAAGGTCCTGGTAGTTGGTTCTCAACTGTCTGGTGTCACTCAATCAGTTCATGCAACTATAATATTCAAAGGGGCCTGTGCTGGTAACAAAAGATTCAAGCAATGACTCATTTTTACTGACTACTTTAGTAGATCAATGGGGTTTTCAAATAAAAGAAAAAGATAGGACAATGGGGTAAAACAATAAGTATGAATCGAATTTATCTAGTATCTAGACATATACTTTCAACAATGAATGTTTCCTAACAGATCAAAAAAAAACAATAAGATGACACAATCTATAGCATAATCTATACCACTGCATACATTTTAGGTGCTTAATTAACTTCACAATTACTCTTCACAAATATTTCAAGGGTTTTTAAAGCAACACACATTCATTCATCATCAAGATTATAGATCAATAGACTTTTTAATAACTTCAACTCAATGACAATCTAATAAGATGATCCTTAAATCTGATTCCTTCAAATGACTTTCATCATTCAAGAAACTCTTATGTTTAGCACAATCACTGCATACAGATAGATCATAACTTATCAACCTTATCAAACAAACAATTTAATTCTAAACACCATATTTCGAGTAAACCTATAATTTTATTAACTGTAAAAGATCAAGTACACTGTATCTCTGTAAAATCACTACAAAATTCTATATCCTAGCATTAGGTAAGCCAATCCAATTCTCAATTAGCTAACCTTTACAATATGATACCCATCTGGTATTTATAGATATACAAAAAGTTCAAACTTCACTTCTATTTTAGGCTATCCACCTTTTTAGAAACTAGACTCTCTTGGAAACTCAGATCAATTTGATCTTGAGTTCTTACATTTAAACATTCAGTCTTAACTAAAAATAGAAGATAGAAGAAAAGCAAAGAAGTCATGTGCCCCCAAAACTGTCAGTGCTACATGCATGCAACATGCAAGGAAGAGAAACATCATGCATGCAAGGATTCATGCATGCGAAGCTAGATCTGCCATGAACTCCTCGTAGCTGGTGAAGACCTACTGTAAAGTATCCATCTCTGGCCCATCAATCTAGTCATCTTCAAATTTGATCCAATCCAACTCAGCTACAGCAAACTCCTTCATACTTTTCACCTTTGTTAACTCTCTCTCAGCAGCTTTTATCTCTTCTTTGACCTCTACTAGTCGATCTAACATCAACTCTCCGCCATCATCTTCTTTTTGCATTGTTGGGTGAAAATAATGTAATCAACTTTTCGATAGGTTACACCATCTAGATTTCAGCCACAGCTATGTGAGATTACTCTCTCCTCTCGGAAAGGGGAGGCGCCCTTCTTACTGCTAATTAGAAGCTATAGTAAACTTCAAAGAATACTTACAAAATGTACACTGTACTTCATGAAATGGGGGGGGGTGTGTAACATTCATACTTCTCTCTTTTTTCAGAGAAGATGTTTACAATGCTTCACTATGAAAAGCTTTTAGATCTGGAATAACTTAAACTTAATCAACAACAGTAATACCAATATTTCTATCTTGACAAAGCAAAGCTTAGAAATAATAGGTGTGATTTGTAATAACAAAAGTAATGAGAAAAGGGAAGGCTCACGAAGGCACAAAGTCGATCCGTAGCCTTTTCAATGTTGAATCCGGTGATGATATTGTTTGTTGTATTAGAAGCACAAAGTCTTCTTAGACACAGCGATTCCTCGAACACCAAGAACGATTACCAGCACAAAGTCTTGTAGATCCTTCAACAAAATCTTCAAACGTAAACAAATCCAAATGATAAATGTAACACAAAGTTCACATCAAACACTTGAAGCCCTTTCAATCTCATACAATAATTACTACTGATATAATCAACACACAAAATGATTGATTCCAACACAAAGTCTAGCATGCAATCTTCTTCTTTATTGATCAGATCTGAATTCACAATATTGAACACAAAGTCTCAATGCTTGTTTCAAAATAGCAGCACTTTGTTGCAAAATCTCAAAAGGTAACCATTACAAAAGAAATCCCTCTTATTTATAAAAAGGAGGGAAGAGAAAAATTAGGGGATCAGATGAGTAAAAATAGGAAACCCTAATCTAACTGAGTGTAATTTATTTCCACGTAATTGCACCTCATATTTTGGTGTAATTACATTTTACAAAAAGACACCTAAGGTGTCAAAAACCATTTACAAGATGCATAAAGGGAAGCATCAAAATGTTCAACACTGGGAGATCAGGAAACTTCATGGTTCCTTGCTTGGGCACGGAGTCTTCATATTTCTTCCTGGTCTCCTGCATGAACTTTTCATCCGGACCAACAGTGTAATCCACAATGGTGTGAATTCTTGTGATCGACCTTCCGATGGATGAATGGATTTTCTTGCACTTGTAGCATGACGACTTCTTTATAGATTTGGGATAGTTCACTGGATCAAAAAATGTCACCTTCGAGATCACTTGATTAAAACTGGAAAGAAACTGCAAGGGTGGTGAATGCAATGATTGTCAAGAAATACATGTCATATGGGGAAACGTGAAATGATCATGGCGATATGGAGTCTCTGTGTTTTGGCCGTATGGTGCAGAAAATGAGGTGCAAAAATGAGCATGGAAGCGAAAATGAAGATAAAACACATTTCAAAGTGTTAAAAGAAAAATGCAGATTTTGGTGCTCGGGCGGTGAAAATCACCGCTCGAGCACCGAAGTGATTTTGGTTTGGTGTCGAAGTGGTGAAAATCACTGCTTGAGCACCGAAGTGATTTTGGTTTGGTGTCGAAGCGATGAAAATCACCGCTCGAGCACCAAAGTCTAGGACTTAAAATTCGAGGGATGGCAAATGTTGGTGTCGAGGTAGTGAAAATCACCGCTCCAACACCAAAAAGGGTTAGTGAATTCGTTGGAAGGTTCGATGTCATGGCGGTGTTTTTCACCGCCTCGACACTTAGGGTCGACTTCTCTCAGTGTCGTTGCAGTGAAATACACCACCACGACATGAGCTGTTCTGGTGTTTGGCAAATATGTTTGGAAATACCGACTGTAATGGCCAAAGCAAGACAAAAGGAAGGATGCGTGAGGAATCATGACAGTCGAAAGAAAGACTGAAAGAATTGACAAGGAAGCACGGAGGATGGAGAGCGAAGCATACAAAAGATAAAGCTAAAATGAAAAATTGAAATTTACTCTTAACTTTAAACAAAGCAAAATGAAGAAATGAAAAGAAAACCAGCTGCGTACATACTTGTGATGGTCACGATGAAGATGGAGGCAAGAAACATGCGAGGAGAAAGGCACCAAGAAGAATCTCAATGGAGTCAACTCAAAATGGCATGGGAGCGCACGGAGTCAGGAGATAAAGTCGATAGGAACAATAAAAATAGGTAACTTGGACTTCAAAAGATATTAAAAACCTAAAACAGAACTCATGTCGTGCACATTGAATGCGGCGGAAAAGACTTGGGCTCAACGCAGAAATAGGTGCTCGGGTGGTGAAGATCACCACTCGAGCACCAAACTTGAAAATGAAATTTTGGTGCAACGGTGGTGAAAAACACCGCCCGAGCACCAAAAACTGGAAAATGAACATAAGGTGCAGTGGTGGTGATTTTCACCGCCGTTGCACCAAAAATAGTTTTTACAAAAATAAGCTAACTCCTGGCGAGAAAAAGGAGTTGTATTGATAAACTCAAAATTTGAACCTATCTTCACCTACTCGGACTAGGTAGGTTATGGAAATTCGTAAAATGATTTTATGCCTCGTTTTGCGTGCTTGAAATGCACGGTCCTAAGAAACGGACTAGTTTCGTAGGGGGGTTATCCATGAATCCAGCGCTGCTAGATTCTATGATAACATGCATAAGTCCTTTGAATCTTTCATCCCACTTTGCCTTTATTTGATTAAAAGGCATGCCCTCTTTTGTAAATGCATTTATATCTACAATAATGGTAATAGTTGCTTCTAACTCTTCCAATTGCTTAGTCAAATTATTTACAGTCTCTTGAATCTCATTCTTATGCTTACACAAAAAGTCAGTTGTGAACCAGAGTATACGAGAAGTTTTCTCCACAAAATCCTTGTTGTCTTCCTCAAGTATAGATTGTTCTAGAGAGTTGTTAGAGGCAATTCACTCACCTTTTCTAACTTCTGACTATATTCTTTGTATTCCTCTTCTTGCTTTTTTGATGCTTCAATGTATTGATACATCTCTTTAATCAACCCCTCAGTATCCTTGTAGGCTTCAAATCCTTTCACTAAAACCTCTCCTACCTCTTGGTTCAATTTATCTATCCACCTATCTACCATCTCTGCCTTTCCTCTAACCTGCACCAAATCATCTACCTCCTTTTTGCTTAACAAAATAGGAGTCTCAATGGCTGCTACCTGTTGTGACCTTGGAGAGGAGACACTCTTCAAGAATGAAGCCACCACATCAATCAAATTCATTTGCTGATTTCTAGTGGGTCTTCCCAAATTGACCATACTCAGCTGATAATTTGTTAACTGCATAACCCCTACCTCCTTTTCTGTCATCGACATGGCACATTCAGCAACAATTTCTCCTTTATCTGTGAGTCAAGTAGAATGTAGAATTTTAGCCTTCTTTTTAGGCCTCTCTGGCTCAATTCCGTTCATCATATCCTCCCAATTGAGAGGTTGTGAAGGTATTAATGCCCTCTTCTACAGGTCCAGTTTTAGCCATGTAGGAGCACTTGGAGTAGTATTCATCATAAAGGGAGAGGGAGCAATAACTATAGAAGGTGGCTGCATACTTACTTGAGATTGGGATTCAACCTTTGCTTTCTCTTGTTGTTCTTGTAGTATATGCATTTGCACAAGTCTTTTAGCCTCTTCTCTATCCTTTTGTTCTTATATTTTCTTGTCTTCTTCTTCTTTCCTCAACCTCTCTTCTTCCAACCGATCCTTCTCTACTCTTTTTTTTTCCAACCTTTCCTTTTCTAATCCTTCCTTCTCTATTCTTGCTCTTTCTAATTCTTCTCTTTCTAAAGCTTCCCTTTCTAGAGCCTCCCTTTCCAATCTCTCTTTTTCTAAGGCCTCTAGCTTTTCCCTTTCTAATCTTTCTACCTCCAAAGTCTTAAGTTTTTCAGCTTCTGCTTCTTCTTCCTATTGTTTCCTAATCAGCTCTTCGGCCTCTTTTGCCTTCCTTATCTTTTCTGATTCTTCCTCCTTTTGTTGAGCTTCTTCTGCTTGTTTCAACCTAGCAACCAAAATTTCCTTTTCCCTCCTATTTCTTGCTTTCTCCTCCTCAAGATCATGGATCTTTTGCATCAACTCTAACTTTTCATTTTCTTCTTTAACTTTAAGCTCATGTTCTCGTTGCCTCCTTTGCTTCTCTACTTCATCATCTACTACCTTAATTTCAACTTGTTTTGACTGTAATTGTTGTTGGTGAAGTAGAACATCGGCTTGTACCTTAGCATCCATTTCTTTTTGTCTCTCCGCTGCAGCCCTTGCATCAGACTTCCTTTTTTCCTCTTCAAACATTTTCCATTGCTTTTCTTATGTTAGAATCTGCTCAATAGTCCCCTCTAAAGGCATGTTTTCTTGCAAATCCTTTTCTGACAGAGTTTCATCTGAATTTGTCTCAATTTATAGAACTTCTTCCTCCACTTCTTTTCCCTTAGCAGCTTCAACCATGGTATGAAGAGCTCCTTCTTGAACCTCTTTACTCTTCTTTCTTGTAAATGGGGGTTGGGAGAATGATTCACCTAATGTAGGTGTTGAAACAGCAGATCCTATTGGAACATCTCCTCCTTGTGTTTCCTCTCCATCATCTACCACCTCAAGTTCTATTTCTTCTGTCTGGAGAAAGGAATTATAATGGCTCTTTGGGAGGTGTCTTTCTCTTAATTCTCTTGTATCCTTTACCCTTTTTAAGAACTGGCCCTTGAGAAGCTTGAGTTATTAGCACTAACCATTGCACACTTCTATCCAACACTGTCCTTCCAATCTTCTTGATATCAATTGTTTCTTCAGCATCCCAATCAATTGGATCCAGGTTCTTGGTGCCAATATTCAATGCTTCATAGGATGGATCCAACACCATTCCATCATCCACCAAGGTGTTAGGAATGTTTTCTTTAATACCAAGCTCTGACATGAGTGAGACCGACAATCTTTCATAATTCTTCTTCCTCAAGTCATACTCATCTTTCCTATCACTCCAAAAGTCTTCTAACAAATTAAAATGTCTAGTGAACACTGAAGGTAATAAAGCATACATCTTCTTCTTTGGATCAAAATACTTACAAGCTGTATACAATCCCAATTTCAACTGTATCAACTCATTACAAACCACCTTTTCTCCCTTAAGTGTTGACAGCTATATTCACAATAATTCATGGGAAATTTATGACATCTAGTTTTATGCTTAATCCCAAACCGAGCATTAACTCCAATAGCTTGATATACAAACTCCATTAGCACCATCCTGTTACTGCAACATCTTGGAAGTAAATGTGGGTGGCCTTCAAAACCAAATAACCTAAAGTATGTAAATTTGGGGTATTGGATGTACCAACTTCCCCATTCAACAATGAACGCCATGGCTTCTTGACTTAACCAGTATCCTGCATCTCCATTTAATTGATTGATGACCACATATAAAAATGCATCATTGACTCTTCTAAAATGAGTCTCAACAACCCGAAGAGATAATTGATCATAGTGCTCCCATACCTTCTTTTGTCCATCCAAGGCTCCCATTATTCCCACTCTATTCAAACTTGGGAAAACACCCACTCTTGCTGCTGCATAAACAATGTAAGAGGTCATAAAGAAACACTTGATTTCTCTGATCCTGGTTAACTGATCATGTATGGCATCAAAAAAAATCATTGTCCAATCAAACTATTGTTCTCCTTTCAAGATAGTTTGAATAAAAGGAAACATCCACTCCTTGAAGTAAATGCATCTCTCTTTCCAAACACCCTAGACAAAATCACAATCAACCTTGCTACCTCTTCATAGAAATCTGACCTCTTTGGCTGATCTGCAAGTTTACTTAGAGATTTCTTTTCTGTCTTCAACCACTTCTTGTTCAAGTGAGATTTATTCATTCCCTTATACTTACTATATTGCTCCAAGGCCTCTGCCTCATTTAATTGCACCAAGCTCTTTGGATCTGGAACATCAAATATACTCTGAAATACTTGAGGAGTGAGATTAATAATCACATTATCTTGTGAATCCATGCATAATCTTGTAGCAGGATTGTAAGCACTAGCTACCATCATGATTAACTCCGGGCACTAGACAGATATAGGAAATAAAGTGATATGAACTAACCCAGAGCTGACAATTCTTTCCGTAGTCAATGTAATATCCTTATCAAACGCTTCTGAATACCACTCCTCAAAATTGTATTGACCTAAATTGGTGTCAGTGATATCCAACCAATCTGATTCCACCTTGCTCATCTTCACAATCAAACTCGTATGATTATACCTTAATGTATAAGGCAGTTGTTCTGGTTTTAACTTCTTTGGTTTTGATGCTACCTTTGATGTTTCTGCAGGTTGATTTCTCAGAGTAGCTTCCCCTGATGTTCTTGACATCTTTCAACTTTCCTGCAAGCAAAACCTTTAATTAGATCTTTAGATATCAACACCAAACATACTTTAAAACCATACCTTTCATATATGCACTAGAGGCGGAACCAGGCAGAAACACAACCTAAAACAATCTCTTTTAACAACACTACCGGACTTGGAGAAAAAACCGATTTAGAAATTTCACTAACAATGAATGGGCTCGGAGTCGGACTTGGGAAGGTTATCGGAACTGGGATCGGCATGGAAAATGGATTCGGTTTTCTTCAGATTTTCAATTTTTTAATATTTTATTTCCATTCCGCCTCCGCCTCCGATTTGGTCATCGTTACTTTGAAGGAAGATTTTCTCATTATGCGCGGAGCCAAAAACGGGATGAAACATGGAATCGATACCTTTTGCAAAATAGAACCCTCAAGTTCAAGATCGATTTTGATCCCGTCTTCGCCTAGGTTGACCATGATTTCCAAAGAAGACTTCTTGCTATACACGGAGCCGGAATCAGGATGGGAATGGAATTGATAACTTTTGTAAAACGAAATTCTCAAGTTCAAGATTGATTCCAATCCCACCTCCGCCTAGATTGACCATGACATCATCAAGGATTTTATTTGTTTTAACATATAACTTCACGATTAAAACCGAGGTCGCTTTAAAAAGGGGCTTTAAAAACACTACATTCATATGACCATGGGGAACGACTGAATCCTAAGATATCATATTTTAATCATTTTAAAAGTGATTACAAAGACCCACGAAACCCTAATCTAATAAACCCGATAAAAACTAGGGCACGGATTTTAAACCTTGCCATTTACCAGAACACAAAACACGATAAAACCCTA
>CM021107.1:367312885-367378865 GCA_007115665.2 Sequoiadendron giganteum | reverse complement strand
GCCACTAAGTGTGAGGTATGGATCATGTCATATGGATATTGGCTCTTGGCTCATGAATTATGTATCATGGATTAGTATGTTGCTTATCGGTGTCTAGATGGACCCTTTTGTAGTCTTATATTGTGCACTTCCCGATGATGTGATTGTGTATGTATATGTTAGATGTATATTTCTTATATTTTGTTGCATATTGATATAAAAGAGGGATAACCATGCCATCTTAAATGTGAGTGTATTGTGAATCTATGGTATTAAATGGAGTGGATGTTATTGAAAATCATAAATTGTAATTTGAAATATGTTCTAAAACATGAGATGGTGTGTATTTTTGAATATCAAGAAATCATTTGATGTGTTTTCCTTGTATGAGATTATGGAGATTTTTGTATTGGGAATGGAAAATGGAGTTAACTGGAGTACCTTCTATATTTGTTAGTGTAAAATCAAGTATCATATTGTAAGAGATGTATGGATTTCTAAATAAAGGCGGTTAGGAAAATATTACTTTCAAATATGTAGCCAGATAGTGATTTTGATCAAAATGATTCAGAAAGAGGATGTACATCAATTATAGAGTAGATAAATTTTGGTACTAATGTGTTATGTTTCCACCCTAGTTTGTGACTTCCAGGAGTAAGTCAAGTTTTAGGGGGGGAGAATGTAGTTCCCCTCCATTCTCACAGTGAATGTGCAGGTAGTTTGGCTTTGCAACTTGGAGATGAAGGTAAAATAATAGGGATATTTAAAGATGGAACATGAGATTCTATTAGTATTTTTGTGAGAATGATGCATATTGTTATGTTATTATTATTATGCAAAGATGTATTTAGATAGTTAGGTGATGTAGTATTATATTGTTAGGATAGGTGGAAAGGGAAGAATCGTACCATTAGACATATGGGGGACATACATGAATGAGATATGATTGCTAGAGTTCCTTTCCTAGTACTTCGGTTATTATGCACATGTGCTCTAACTTGTATGTTTGATTCAACAAGTACTAGGCTATCTATCCACCTAAATTAGTAGGTCTAAGAGTGCCTCTAATCCCAATGGTGGTTGAGGAGATAAAATCTAGGCCCAAGTTATACCCTAACCCTAGCCATTGTCCTCAATTAGGGACAATTGATTCAGTGTGTGACCACCTTCCGAGTTGTCATGGGACAATGCCCGATCTCCTATACCCTATGGTTGGAGTGTTGCACTTGTGTGAATGTTTATGTTGGGTTATTTGATTTTGTGAATCCAATGTCTAGCTTTGAGTATGGATTCAGTTCAAATGGTGCTAAGTCCTTTGGTAAGTTAGGTTAGTCACTATTGTGATCATTCTTATTATTAATGCTTTGATGTGAATGTCTCTTTCATGTAAGAATTTATTTTCTGGTTTATGCTTAGTCTCTGATTATGACCTATTTAAGTGAAGTTAGCTTCTAGGTTGGTTATGTTGTTGGTAACTATAGTTGTCATGTGGGTGTTAAAGTGTGATTTAATGTTATTATATATATGCATGTATTTTTATGGCTATTCTTTGGTGTGAGTGAATATTGGTTATTAATATTATTATGATTATATGTGAATTATGTTTTATGAAAATAAGGTTATAAATATTAACATATTCTAATATTATTTATTAAATATTAATATGTTTATTAGTAAATATATAAATATTAATATGTAAGCATATGTTATATTTTTGTTTTGATTTACTATTTTTGTGGAGTGGCTATTTTAAAGAGGTTATTTTATCTTTTATAATGTTTTGAATTTATTTGGTGGGAAACCCTAAACAAATGAGTTAATTATGTGAGTTAATTTGATTATTTATTTTATTTTAATTATTTCATTAGTGGGATGAGGATAGGTGCATTAATTTAATATTTTAATATTTTATTTTATGAGAGATTTTATTTCCTTGTTTTATTTTGGAAAAGAAGAGTCTTTTGGGGAAAAAGAAAGAAAGTTACTTTCTTTTTTAGTTTTATTTATGGGAAAATTTAGGAAATTGGGAATTTGGGTTTTCACTTTATTTTGTGCATGAAATTTAGAGGATTTTGAAGAGATTTTTGGGGGGGTTTGAGAATGGAGAGAAAATGGAGAGATTCTACATGGTTTTGAAGTAATTTTCGAAGGTTTTTTGGGAAATTTGGAGTGGTTTTGAATCAAAATTTGGAGATTGATTTGGAATTCAATTATAATTTGAGGGGAATGGATTTTCTGCTAGTTTGTGTCTAATCTAATTTTTGATTGTGCTTTGGATTAAAGAATTCAGGTTTGGAAAGCTTCTTCAATTTTCAGCATCTTGCATTCAAATTTTTCATGTTTTGAGGTAGGTTTTGTAACTAATTTATAATTTATGTTTTAAATTCATAGATATCTATATGGATGTTATAAAATATGTTATTTGAATTTTTTGAATTGTTTCTTTCAAGTTATGAAATGATTTTATATGTTGGGTTTTCTCATTTTGATGTTTGATTGTAATCGGGTATGCTGAAAAAAGGGATTTTAAGGGAGTCGTTTGTTGTTTCACATTTTGTAATTTTTTGTGTTTTTTTTGGTCAATTTTTCTTGCAGTGCTGAGTATTTGAGGGTCAAATCTGAAATGGATTTTTTACAAATTTGGATTTTGAGTTGATTTGACCGTTTTATGGTTGGTAGACTTGACTGTTGTCAAGATGGAATTAGTTTAGTTTTGGGGGTTGTATAGGAGGATATTGTTGGAAAGAGAGACTGTGAGGTTCACTTGGTGTTGTCATTGATGGCAGCCATAATTCTATTAGGTCTGCACTCCATCATTTGGTCCTACTGGCAAGAAGACTCATAATTGTCAAGCAAGAACAGAGTATTCGACAACACAGTGTTCTTCGATCTGTAAGATCATTCCTGGTTATTATTTTTCTTTGCGGATCCCAAGAAACATTTGTTGGCATATTATCTTTATTTCTTTTGAAGCACAACAACTCGTACCAGATTGTGTGAAAGTTAGAAGATTTGGTTGCCGTGTTCTTAGTTTTTCTTGTATTGAGGTCGACTGCATGAATGTATTAAGTCGTGGATGTATGGGAACGAATTAATTAAGTATATCTATATTTTTATAGCATTTTTTGGGTCTTAGCCAAGTTATGGCTGACCTTTGTGGGTATGCATTGTATATTTCTCATAATGTGAGCTGATAGTTGTAATTTTATTATGTTTTGTTGAAGCCGACAGAGTGTAAATAAATCCTATGTTACGAATATATATACTTGGTCTTCTGTATCATTTTGTATGAGGTAAGAGTTGTGTTAAATTCTAAACAGCGAGTTAGACTAGAGCAGAGGTGCGATAATGCACATTTTCACTTGCGCATAGATAATTTGTGTTGTGTGCATGAGCATATCAGAGCAAAATTGTAGATTCAGTATGTAGAAGAACAGATCCATTGTTGTTCTTAATCTAGAATTATAATCAGGCATTTTGGATGTTATCATCTCAGGTCAAATCTTCAAATGGTTTTAATTTGAACTCTTAGGCAGCAAGCCCTTTCTTTCTTGAGAAGTGATCTCTAGGAAGTGTGCCTGAATGCAAGTGCATTTCCTTGTAATCTTCACTTTTGAGTATACTTAGAATCATACTTGTGGATTGGCCATCCACCGTAGTTTTTCCCCTAACAGGGTTTCCACATAAAAATATTAGTGTTATGGTGTTGTGTTTACCTTCTTGTTTATGCATTCTGAATGAATGTTATTGATGCTTCAAAGTTAAATATTACTAAAACTAATTTTTGCACAACACTTATTCACCCCCCCCCCCTCTCAGTGTGTCTTGTTTCCAAAAATTGGTATCAGAGCTAGTTCCTCTAAAGAAGAATAAATCTAATAGCTTGGGGAGATCTTTGAAAATATACCAATGGATTCAAGCAATCTTGAACAACAACTTATGGTGGCCAAAGGTGACCTTGATCAGTCAAAAGCTAAAGTCCAAAAACTACAAGCGAATCTCAAGGATGTGGAAAAATTCATTGAGTCCCTGAAAGACAAAATCAGTAAGTCAAGAGAGAAGAGAAAGAAAATATGTGATCAAATTCAACAGAATGATAACAAGAGCACTGAAGATGATCAATCAAGTAAAAGCCTGAAAGATAAGACCAAGGAATGTGAAAAGCTTACTCAAGAGAATACAGTTCTCAAGCTTGAAATGGAATCCATTATGATGAAGATGACAAAAGAAATTTAAGATAGAAAAAAGAATGAAGAAATTTTGGCTCAATCCCTGAAAGAAAAATCAGAGCTATGTAGTCGATTGAATGATGAATTGGAAGTATCCAAAAATAGTGAAGAAGCACTTGAAAAATAGTTGGATGATGTCAGAATTGAACTTGATAATGCAAATGAATATAAGGAAAATTTCAAATCCAACTCATCCATGCTCAATGAACTAATTGATAATTAGATGACTCGTGGTGACAAAAGAGGTCTTGGATTTGAGAAAGGAGAAAGCTCAAAATCTAGAGAAAAGGATTATGGACAAAGGCAATTCACGCAAGGAAACCAAATGAATAAACTTGGAAGGTATCTGATAAGACAACCTAATGCTCATAAATTTAGTGGATATTGTTTCAAATGCAATAAGTTTGGGCATATGGCTTCTCAGTGTAGAAGTAGGATGAATCAAAGTGGTCCACATTTTTCAGGTCAATGTTTCAATTGTCATAAGATAGGTCATAAGTCAATTGAATGCAGAAGTATGATGAATCAATTTCATAGAAGTGTCAGATGTTACACATGCAATATACTTGGCCATACTGCTAACCAGTGCAGATCAAGAGAAAATCAATGGAAAAACTTTTCTGGAAAAATAAATGTTGTATGCTACTAGTGCAACAAGTTTGGTCATATAGCAACATATTGTTGGAATAGAAAAGGTCTGGTAAACCAAAAGAAAAATGTGTAGAAAGACATCAAAGGAAAAGGGAAAATCGTTGCAGATACAGTAAGGCAACAAATGAAGAAGAAATGGGTAAAGAAAGAACCTTCTACTAAAGAGAGTGTGCCAACACCAGAACCTGTTTCTAGTAATTCCTCTAGGAATTAGTCTTAGGCCTATGGCCCAGGGGGAGTTGTCAAAGAAAATCAGATGAACCCCTAACCGGAAAGTGACATAGGATGCAAATGTGTTTAGTAGATGCATAATCGATCAACAGATGCCATTGAACTCATTAGAGGAATTTGTATGTCCAAATGGAGGTCCGCGGATGCTCTGTTTGCCATTGTGTACAAATATAGTATAACCGAATCTATTAGGGTTACAACCTTTATTGTGACTAAAGTTTTAGGTGCAGAAAAGGATAAAAATTCATTTCACACTTCATTTCTCACCTTGAATTTCAAAGAGAAGAAGTTTGGTAAGTTCATAAGTGATCTTTGGCAATTTGAGGCAAGATCCAAGCGTCAGAAGTGATTCAACATTCAAATAGTGATCCGGAAAACAAGGTATTTTATAGAAACTCTGCAAGTTTTTGATTTGGGGAAAATGAGTACTCATTTGGTAGTAGAAGTCAAGGATCATCCTCGATCAAAATTTAAATGGAATCCCTATAAATCTCTTGAAATTAATCCTTTAGGAGCCTTTTCATCAGTCCCACATGGAGTTTTGCATACAGAAGATATTAGGGTTTATATTCATGTGAATATTGAAGAACTTGGGTAGCTCCCAACTTTTGAATCTGTATAATCACCACATTGTTGATGAGGAATTCCATGTAAAGCCAGAGCATAAATTTTTGGAAATAAAGCAATTTGTACATATGGCTAAATTCCTCATGTTTATGGAAGTGGAATGGGTATGATATGTCCTAAGTTGAGTACATGATGAATTCAGGTGGATTACTGTTCCATTCAAAATCACTAAGGAAGCCATCAGTGTCGTAATCGGTTTGAATTCCTCCAGTGGGTTGCCAATTCTCAAATCTATGAAAAATCAAACTGTCATAGATGCAACAAGATCAACTTATGACATAAGAGCAATGACCATAGACAACATCATTGCTATAGATGTAAAATTTGCATCCATGGTCACTGGTTACAAAATCTACCATTCTAGCTGAGAAAACTTTGTATCTGGCACAACAATTTATTCAGCCTACCAGATGCAAAAATAAAATGTTGACTTCGATCTATGTGAGTTACTGAGGATTCAGCTAATGGAAAATCTGGCCAAAATAAATAAGGATAAGAAAAACTCATTCAAACATGGTACCTTACTTTTCTGCTTGTTATGTTATTTCATGAATGAAATTCTGGGAGTTGGTAAAGTTTAGTGGAGAAAGGACACTTTGGTAACTGAACAAATTAGAGATCTTTTGTATAGTATCGGGGACATGAAATCAAGGAATACTGCTATGTGGGGATATTTCAAGGATTTCCAAGCTATGATGCAAGCAAGAGAGAGGATTCTACCTCTATTGTGGAAAAATACAAAGATTCTATTTGTTTTATGGTGAGCATTGATCAGTGCATGATGGAGGCCATTGATCCTAGAACGATCTAGATTATGCCTATCCGTTATGAAGTCGATGAAGCAGTCCTAGACATATATGCTCAACACATTTTGAGCAAACCAATTGATCTGACAGAAGAGAGGTTCAGAGCATATGCTAAAAAGGACAAGCAGGTGCATAGTGAGTTGAGAAATCCTTTTGGTACTAAGTGAGTGAGAAAATAAGTTGAGATTCTCATAGAAAGCATGGGAATATCTCCAGACTTGCTCAAAGAAGCTAGATAGAAAAGAGCTGAAGATGAAGCAGCAAGACAAGCTCCTAAGGAGGCATCAAAAGAAAAGTCAGTTGGTCTGACAGTACCATCCAACTGAGCTAGGACTAAAAGAATTTGTGTATCTCAGTCAGTTCCTACAGCAAAGGTCACTCCCATAAAAACTGATCCCAAAAGATCCGGAAAGGAAGGAAAGAAGAAAAGAAAAAGAATATATATGGATATCTTAGATGATGAGGATACATAATCTGATAAAGAAATCAAAGAGATCCAGGTTCAAGGTACTAAAGTAGCTATATTCACATAAAGAAATACTTCAGGTGAAGGTGATCAAGCCCAGAAGAAAGCAAAGACAAACAAATCAAGTATGTATGTGCAAGCTATTGAAAAAGCTATGGTTCAGGACGGAAATTTAAAACCGCTTCTGAAATGGTATGAATCTTTCAATGTTTCTGATAAAATAATTATGGAAGAGATAACTATAAAACACATGAATTCTTTCAATAAAGTTCTGATTGAAATAATGGATAGTTTTTCAAAAAATTTATATGACATTTTGGAAGCCAGGAGGTTAAGTGCTAGAAATGAAGAAGAGAAAATGAGAGAAAGGATTCTAGTTGAACTATGTCTAGCTATGTCTCTAGATGAAATGAAGGCACTCCTGAATAGAACACAAAAGAAGTTCAATAGTAAAACAAGGGTCAACAAACGTATGATTGGTGAAACAGAAGAAGTCACAAAGGAAATTGGGAAAATTCTAAAAGAAATATTGTTAAATGAAAGAGTTGATTGTTCAAGATAAAACACTCTTGACTACATGCACTCTGAATGTGAAGGATGCTCTATCTGAAGGTGGAAAGCTTTACAAAGCATGCCTATCTTTCTCAAAATTTATAAAGGAAAATGAAAAGAAGGTCAAGGAGCTGGAACTCAAATTAAATGCTATCTCATAAGCATTTGACCCAGTAACCAGTAGTGTTGGGAAATCAGAAGGAGAAGTGATGTCTTTGCTCAGTAATATACAGGGGTTGAAATATGAAAATGACAAAATTGTTGCCAAAATTTGTGAACTCTTGAGCATCATCTATCCAAAACTTGACATATTGTCAAGTGCTCTCAAAGAAGGAGAGGAATCTTTAGGAGTTGCAAATCCATCCAACCTAGAGTCCACAAAGACTCAATCCTATCTGATATGTGGTCACATCACAATTTTGGAAAGTCTTAAAAGGATTTGGGACAAAAATCTGATTCAACTAAAGAAAGACTTTGCTGATATTTTTTAACTCATCTAAGCTATAGTTTTTTTTGCTCAAACAGTTTTTGTGAATCAATACATTTTTGGCATTCGACACCTACCTTTTCCATTGATGTTAAAGGGGAGAAGGAATAGAGTGAAAAATGTTCGATCATCTCAGGGGGAGAAACATTTTTGAATTTTTGAGTGGTACAATCTATCTTGATACTGATTCAACATTTAGTCATTTTTCACTAAGTGTTGCCATCAATTCCAAAGGGGGAGATTATTGGTAAGAGACATTGTGAGGATCACTTGGTGTTGTCATTGATGGAAACCATAATCATCTATTAGGTCCGCACTCCATCATTTGGTCATACTAAAAAGAAGACTTAGAATTGTCAAGCAAGAACAAAGTATCTAGCAACACAATATTCTTCAATCTGTAAGATCATTTTTGGTTATTATTTTTCTTTGCACATCCCAGGAAACATTTTTTGGCATATTATCTTTATTTCTTCTAAAGTGCAATGGCTCGTACCAGATTGTGTGAAATTTAGAAGATTTGATTTTCGTGTTCTCAGTTTTTCTTATATTGAGGTCGAATTCATGAATGTATTAAGTCACGGGTGTATGGGAACGAATTAATTAAGTATATCTATGTTTGTATATTATTTTTTGGGTCCTAGCCAAGTTATGGCCAACCTTTGTGGGTATGCATTGTATATTTCTCATAATGTGAGCTGACAGTTGTAATTTTCTTATGTCTTGTTGAAGCTGACAGAGTGTAAATAAATCCTATGTTGCGGATATATACTTGGTCTTTCGTATCATTTTGTATGAGGTAAGATTTGTTTTGAAGTCTGAACAACAAGTTAGAGCAGAGCAAAGGTGCAATAATGCATATTTTCACTTGCACATAGATGGTTTGTGTTGTGTGCATGAGCAAAGCAAAGCAAAATTGCAGATTCAGTCTATAGAAGAACAAATCCATTGTTGTACTTAATCTGAAACTATAATCAGACATTTTGGATGCTATCATCTCAATTCAAATCTTCAGATGGTTTTAATCTGAACTCTTGGGCAACAAGCCCTTTCTTTATTGAGAAGTGAGCTCTAGGCAATGCACTTGAATGCAAGTGCATTCCCTTGTAATCTTCACTTTTGAGTATACTCAGAATCATACTTGTGGATTGGCCATCCAACGTGGGTTTTCCCCTAACAGGATTTCCACGTAAAAATATTGGTGTTATGGTTTTGTGTTGACCTTCTTGTTTATTCATTGTGAATGAATGTTATTGATTCTTCAAAGTTAAAGATTACTAAAGCTAATTTTTGCACAACATCGATTCACCCCCCCTCTCAGTGTGGCTTGTTTCCAATAGACATAGCTCTATCCTTTGATCTATATTGTGTTGTATCAATTATGCTTGAATGTGTTATTGTATGTATGTTGATAATCCTTTCCCATTTGTGAAATCTTGTGTTGGGTATTCTATTTTGTGTAAGGATCAATTGTACCAAGGATATGCATTGTTGGTCTTGATTATGATCTACTGAGAAAGAGAAATTAAAAGTTGGTTATCATGTTATAAGGTTGTGAAAATGATGTAATGTGCTTCATTGTATGTGTTGTGGCATAATGATCAGATTTTGGGTTTCCTATTTTTTTGTGTTATGTGTTGGGCCTCTGGAAGTATCTGAAAGTCTTTGTGATTTTTGGTTGATTCTTATTTTTAGGTAGTGGCCTTTGGATGTTTAATGTCAACCACTTGTTGTTTATGTTGCTTGCTTATGTGTGGGGCCTAGTGTTGTCTCCTAGCATGGAGGGAGTGAGCCTCAGGGTTTCACGTGGTAGGGTGGTATTTTCCAACCATCCATTGGGGTTTAGGTGGTGCAATTCATGTGCAACATGGATTCTTTCCTTCCACTTCATTCCTGAGTTGGTTTTATGGTGCAAATGATATTTCTAAGAAAATGGTGTCCAATATGTATCTTATATATATGTACCTCTCAGATGAATGAATCTTGTACATTGTAGCATTCTTGTAAAGGAAAATTAAATGAATTGATGTAATCTTGAATAGATATATTTATTATTGTTTATTATGTAATGGAAAGGTTAACATAGGAATTTTGTATTTATGATGCATATGAGCTTAATTTAGTAGTAGATGAGATATATATTTATGTATCTATTTCATGGAATTGACTATGATTAGGTTCATATTCGCATAGTGTTAGATGATGTTTAATTATAGTTATGTTATCATATGTAATTTGTTGTATGAGATTTAATTTACATTCAAAGAATTGACTAGATGTGTTCTTAGTGCATCATATGTCTTTCTATAGGTTTAGTTATTGTTTATGTGTCGTAGTAGCGATGTTAGGGGACCATGGTGGCTAGGTGTGTAAGTGGGCTATGATTAATGTTACTTATAGGTCATAATGTGATTATGATATATGATGTTAATGTAATATTGTTATCCATGTTAAATTGTTGAGTTGCATTAGTTGTGTCACTTTAGTTTCTTTAAAAAAAAAATATTGGCTTGATGTTTGAGGTATTTTGTGTTAATCCGTCAGGTCCCTTAGTGGGGTGTTACACTATGTGCAACACTTGGATTAGTAGCTCAAATCTTTTTTTCAATACAATTCAATGCTTCTTGTAAGTTTTCAACAATTATTTGTTTTAATGAACCTGATGACTTTTCCTATTATCAACCCCTAACAAATCCAAAAAGGGGTCATTTATTTTTTCCTAAATAACTTTGTACATAATTGTGCTCTTCCAATTAGATATTTTTCTTCAAAAAATTCATCCCATATTCTCTTAGAGTGTAATTTTGTTATGATTTCAGATAACATATCTTTAGATGAAATATTATTAAAAAGAGAATCCTCATCCATCTCCATCATATTTGTCATACCATAGAAAAAAATTATATTACTAGGTACAATTTGTTCTTGTACTTGTACGTCTTCTTGGTCATCGATAATTTTCGTAGGTTGTTCTTGAGTAGATGTTCCTTCATTCACTTTTCTCTTCTCTCTTTTTCGATCATACTTCCTCTTTCTAGTCCATTGAATCCCCATCAAAAATTACTCAAATTTGAATTCACTTGCATACAAATGTACACAAATTCTTTCAATGAATGTAGCTAATATTGCATTTAGAACACTAAATATTTTTCATTTGTTAAATCCAAAGTAAAAAAAAATAAAAAAAAATTATAACATTGGTTGAAACATGATGGGAATATTTACTATAAGCACTTTATAACCTCAAGCATCATCTAAAATTCATAGGGAAAATTCATACACAACATGTAAGAAATAATTAACATGAACCAAACACCATTATTCTCTAGTATCTTTGTATCAACATAAAAAATAAAATAACACAAACATTTAAATAAAAATAAAGAAAATACAAAAAAAATAGGTCTTAACTAATGATATTGAAAGAACTTGTCCTCAAGAAGATTGCAACCATATTATCTTAACATCATCATACTCAAATTTTGAATTTGTTTTCTTGAATATAAGGATTATATTAAACTTATGTTGTTTCTCTAGTGATATAGGATGATAAGAATATATCCAACCCTATATGATAAATATATAGCCACAATAAACATGTTCATCAATTAAAATTAAACGACAATAAAGGTTCATCAATTAAAATTTATTTAAATACATAAATTACAAACATATCATGAGCATTTTTGGTATATATATCAAGAAAATATTTAGCATGTAACTAGATACACTAGATCATGATATCACTTACTATCACCACTAAATGCATCAATATGTGGATCTTTAATAAAATAAGTACTATAAAACATAGGAGGAGAAACATCATGCTCAATATACTTAAATGTGTAGATCACTAGCTCATATTATAAATTTGACAAGACATGCTCATAACTTTCAATCACATGTGATAAGGAAATCCAATTAGATCATCATTAAAAAGGAATTTCATGGAGATCCTTGAACTACAAAAATAGTTTAGAGACAAAGAAGGGGTAAATTAAATTACATGTATCACAACCCTTTATGTATTCAAAGAAGGGGTATTGTTACATGTATGACAACCCTTAAAATGTATTCAAATAAGATAGGGCTAAAGCATTAGATTTAGATAGCACATGAGATCAAAAATAATGTGTTCACAAGAAATATAAACTAGATCTAATATTGAATCACATGATGAAGCATCTAGCAATGAGGAACTCTAGAGGATACAAGAAAAGGGGAATCTAAACTTGCACAAGTAGTTCAAGAATGTATAATGTAGGGTATGTGATTATGTATGAATAAAATGTGGGCTAACAAAGGAAATTTTGGTTAAACCTTAATTTTGGAGGAAGATAGTACACACCATAAAAGGATAAGAAGTAAATGATTTTGATTGGTTATAGAGCATGAAGAAGTTAGAAAAGCATGCAAGTATGGATTTTCAAGAAGGGAATTGATCTCCAAATATAACATAATTGAGTCAAGTGAACCTAAGATGTGCCAACCTAATGCAAGAGCATGGGAAAAAGGACACACATAAGGTTTGGAAATATCTAGTCAAGTTTTGATGATAATATAGATGGACAAGGTAGTCACATGTGAAGGAGAGGATCCATACACTAGTAGAATTTGGAAAATAAATGACTACATGACTAAAAATTTTAATCATGACAATTAAAAATGACTATTCTAGTATTTTTTTGCAACTGAACTATAAATGACTAAATAATTAGTCACACAAATAAAAATTAGACAATATGATATTAAAGTGGGTAATTAAAAAAAATATGAACTTTTGGGAAATTATTGGCAAGAGTGGGTTGTATTGCGTGCAGGGTTAGCAGAGAATTAAAACATTGTTGGTGGGAGTGGGGAGTAGAGTAGAGTGTAGAATTTAGTAGAGATCAACTACTCGCATGGGTGATAAAGCTAGTTTGGAGAGGACCTAAAGACTTCTGAAAAGGTGGGAAAGGAATTCAGATTTTTCTACAACAAATTTGAAGTTGGTGAGACCCTCTACAACGAAGTCAAATTTGGGGACGCCCTCTGTAGTGAATTCAAAGGTAATTCAAAACCCTCATTACATTAAACAGTTATTATATCGCTCCTTGTGAAGTTCATGAACGGCTATAAATTTGACTATGCCAAGTATGAGTGTTTGTGGGTCCTACTTGAGCATCAATGCATCCATTATCTGAATATTATTTTTTGTCTCATGTTGAATCTTACAACCATAAAAAGAAGGTAATCTCTATGTGTGATGTTGTGATGAAACTAGTGTAAATATTTGTGCATATAAAATGTAGTCATTAGGGTTCTCATTGTGTATACCCCAAGTGTTCAAGGGTTTGAGATATTTTTGCAAAAGGGTGAAAAGTAGTTGTCTACTTCAAATGGAAATTCTAAAATCATATGTATGAATCAACGTCATATCAAAGGATTTCTATGTTGGGTTTGAACTTTGAATTTGGGTCAAGTTCATCTTTATGCTATTTTATTTCTCTTTTATTTGAGTTGAAATGTTGAAAGAGTTCTTGTAAAATTATTCATGGGGCCTGCAACTATAAATCAAAGCCATAGATATCTAGGGAGAAAGTGATCCTATTGTATTATATTGGGAAAAAAAGAAATATACTTCCTTGTGTATTATAAGAGATGAGTTACATAAATAGGATGGTATCTTATCATAATACATTTACTACCATGTAACAATTCAGAGATCTTGAGATTGTGAAAGAATTGGATGCTTTTATTTATTTTATAATCAATACAATGTAGGGACCATATCTTGAAGTTGTCTATTTTTGTTCCATGTTATCATGCATGGGTATGGTATTAATTTCTATTTTTGTAACCAATTCACCAACCTAATCCCTGAGGCTCCTTTTCACTAAGTCTTCATGGCATGGGTAGTGCATGTACATCATAATTAGTTTTTTATTGGTTGGTGTAACTTACAATAGTTACATAGGTAACTGAGTACTAGAACCATATAGGAAATTCTAATTTTAGTAGACTATTTTTTCATTAGTTTCCTCTATGCATTTTGGAGCATATGGGCATTGAACTTGTAACATGCATCCAAATTTCAATTCCTTTGATCACTTTTCCATTAAACCACAGGCTCATGTCCCTAGCCTAGACCTCAAAGCTTGGGTAACATTATGTGCAAGCCTAATCTATTAATTGCATGGAATCCTAGAAGATGGTCTCATATGGCTGGTAATGCAAATGAACTTGTTGGCAATGCAGATGATTATGATGATATTTTGTCACCTTAACTTGTAAGCTTTTCACCTAAACTTTGGTTATATTTATGGTGTAATTTAATAATGAATTTCATAAAGATCAGAGTATATGTGTGCTTATTCACTATTATTTTACTAATACATTTCTGAATGTAATCATCATTATTATGCTGGTACATTGTATACAAAACCTGAGATGTTCACTACTAATTTGAAGTGCATTTAAAGTTAGGTTCAATTATTCTTCTTAGTTTTCTTACTTTGGTTTAAATTAATTTTGTTTAGTTAGAATATAATTTCTTATATGTCCTATATGTTTTATAGATAATAGACTTTTCTAACTTTTCTAGAACTGATAGATATGAAAAGAATCAAGCAAGGTGTAAAGGTATCAAATAATGCAAGAAGATACTTGTGAAAGTAAACAACTCTTTAAAATCTTGGCAATAAATTGTAGTCATTTCTCTGATATTTGGATAGATTTAGTTTGTAATATAGCTTCTAGCCTCCACATGCATTGAATATGCTTGTGTGAAGGAAACAATAATGAACATTTGTGATTTAATAATACATATAGATATCTTAACATTAGGTCTGAATGACACTAAAAAGCCCCATATAGTTCCAAAGATTTAAGAAATAATCATATATGCTTAAATAAGATGTGTCTAGCACCTTTACATTCATAAAAATCTATTATCGCACCCCCATGGGAGTAGTTGTTCAGTTATAAGGGCCCTCAGCGGTATGGCAAGGTAGAAAATAAGATGTAATCATATAGTGCTATACTGTGGAAATCATAAAATATGTGTGTGGGATGGTGGTGATAGGTCTCTTGAGTATAGAAGTATACCGCTACCCCGCAACAAGTAATGACTATATAAAATAAAAACTGTGGTATGGCGATATGATCTCAACTTAACTGTCAAAGGTTAACCTATTGTCCTATAGTCAACAAACAATTAAACTAAAATAACATGTGGTATAGCGATGTTAAGTTATGTAACTTGCTATCCCATGATCAATAATCTATAAAGAAAAAGTGTGTGTGTAGTATGGCGGTATGAAGCTATATAACCTACCACCCCGTGATAAACATATTTTAAAATAAAAAGGGACTTGCGGTATGGTGGTATAAGGATGTATAACCCATTGTTCTGCAATGAACAAACTACAACATAAAAGAAGTGTGTGGTATGGCGATATGAGAACCACAGTCTCGTAGTAGAAAAGTGATAACATAAATAAAGCGTACGATATAGTGGGATAGCCAAAATGAGTATATTACGTGACACTCCCATCCTAAAATGATTAAGATAAGTGATGGAAATACTGTGGTATAGGTTGGAAAAAGAATTTATGTCAACTATGACAATTTAATTATTTTATTATCATGAACCATTTGATCTTCTTCTAAGATCAACAACATATATTCAAAATCGAAAAAGGCGCAGATTATCAAATATTTTGAATGAAGTAGACATCAATGTCAAAATGATTTAGTTCAGAAGAAATTATATCTAGAATTCAATGTCATTTTTTGCAATCATTTGCAAAAGGATCATCATGGTAGGAGCTAAGGAATTCAAGGAAGAAAATCTTTACAATTACTATATCACCGGGTAAGTGCACAAACACTCTTCGTAAGAAATTCTAAAGTATTTGGTCAACTAGGATCTACAATTAAGGGTTTAGAAAATTCAAAAGGAAGTAAAAGTTTTACACCATGCAACCTAACAAGAGTGAACCTGTGAGTAAGAAGGAAGAACCCAAGGTGAAGAAAAGGCCTTTGCAACAATCCATACTAGACATTTTACCTGATTCAATAGATAGAGGATTTAAGAAAGTGATTAGAGACATAGCTCATGGGTGTTAGGATGCAATCATTCCCATATTTGAGTGGGATTTATTTTGGTATTTTTATGATAAAAGAGATGCCAAAATCCCAGTGTCAAACCCTTGGACTCTATACCTAGCCAAGCTAGTAGTCCTGAATGTCTCTATAGATGTTGAATTCATTAGTCTTGGCATGAAACTATCATCTAGCCACCAAAACCGTAAGGATAATAGATGGTTCACCACTAGTTGTATTAACCAAGTCTACCATTTTAGAGTGTTTCAACTTGAATAAACAAGCGGGCTTGCTAAAATCGACTTGCAAAAAAGTGAGGAGGAGTACAATGGGTTGAGGAAAAATTATAGGAGTGATGAACTCCCTATGCACATGAGGAAGGGTAAAAATAATAGAAGAATAACTATCTCTTCTTCCTGCATTGAGCCATTTCCTGTAGAATATTTTTAAATATATTTTAAAAGAACCTATTTTGACTTGAAATTCTTGGAATGGATGCTCAAGATAAGATGCCAATTGGATTAATGATGATGTCCATTAGGATCCAAAACCTTGAGACAAATATTGATTATGATTTTGCTTCATCCATTGAGAGAGCATTGCATGAAGTGTTTTTGTAAGTAAGAGAATATTAAGCCCCCATCACATTCAGATGTTACTCTTTGTTGTGTCACCTAATTCTATATCAGAACACTGATAAATGGACTAGGATAATGTGTTTGGGAATGGTTGATCGAAAAGGTGATTCACTGTCTGTTTAAAATTGGTGTTATATATGGGACAATAGATGCAAGAAGAGAAACTATGTGATTTTTCATGATGATTTTGTAGTAAGAATTATGTTTGTGCTTGGTCATAAATCACCAAGGTTACATACACCAATACTATAATTGTTAAGAACCTTGGCATTGAGGCTAGAGCAAGGGCATACCCACAACATTGGTGATTGGTTCTTTTTGCCAGATGTTATAGTAATAAGAGTATATGGATGTCCCCAAGTCCCACATGTTTTTCCCAAGTATGTTCCTCTTAAGTTGGATTTCTTATAGTTTATGTGGCAATTTTTTTGGATGGAGAAGGAGTTCATGCATAAATAGAAGAAAGGAACAATCTTGCTTAACTTAACCGTATGCAAAGAATTGTTTGTTGGATCTAATACTCTTGAGGAGTTGCAACATTATTTGAAAGAAGATATTCTTTGGAGTCTAGGGGAGAAAGGGTCTTTGATCCCAAAGGCCACATGAATTTTGTGAGGCAAACAATCCTCACTAAGTTTGGGATGACCCGTGATGTTGATTATGAGTAGGATGTGATAAGAAACTGCTTGACTCTCCAAGAAGTATTTTAGAGGAGAACTAAATGGGTGATATTAACAAAATTAGAGGAAGAAAAGAGGAAGACAAATATTAATTTCTTGGGATTTTATATAGATGAAATTTCAGATCCCATCAAGAGGATCAACCTAATGATTGATAATTTTGAGAAATTATATGGTAAATCAAAAATGGAGTTGGAGAAGCCTACCAAATTGCCTAACAAAAGACCAAATGGAGTTGTGATATTTTAGCCCCCTCTAGACACTACTTCAGTGCAATATGCTTCTCCAGAATCACCTCCAAAGCAATCAGGGCCCAAGAGACAAAGGGTATAGGAGCCAAATCCCCTTGTATCATATGAGATAAGTGAAGAGGTTGGAGATACAAAGGAGGTGGCCAGTGTGCTAGGGCACTTAAAATATGATGTTGAAGTTGATCAACCACTCTGAAAGCATGAAACTAAAGCACACAAGCCAAAGGAAAGGGTGGATATGTATGCATAGGGTGAGTAGGAGATGCATGATGATGAAAGAATGATTACAACCCTCAGATTCATGGAGGATGATAATTTTATCAACACCCCATAATTCAAAGACTTCTGGATTAAAATGAAAATGAAAGAGTTTGAGGATAGAGTTGAGATAAACAAGATGGTGAGCTGAGATAAACAAGATGGGTGCTGAGGAATCTCAGCATGATCAAATTGTGGCCCAAAATTTCAATGAATTGAGGATAATGATGTTGACATTAGTCCACAAGAAGCTTGGAAAATGGTGTTGGAAATAAATATCTCGCTTATGCTTGGGATGGATTTGAAAAGGATGTTCTCGTTTGATTAGGTAAGAAATCAAGAATATCCCATGTTAATGGTTGAGTTTGATTTAGAGGAAGGCATTAGTAGGACAGGATATAATCCAAGAATTGAGACCTTAGCCTTTTGGGCTAAGAAGAAAAATACAGAGAAGCCAAAAATTTTGGACATTGTACAAAAAATGAGAGGGATTGCAATGGTCAAGACCCTCAAAGATACCTCAACCTTAGAAGCAGCTACCATGACTATGCATTTTGTTATGTTCACCCGAGCAGATGTCAAGAGTTTGGAGAATAAACTTGCAAAATCTGAAAAAGCACAAACAAATATAAATGATGAAGTGAACATGTTGTTTATAGAGAATGTGAAGCTAAAGCAATAACTGAAAGGGGTAGGCCCTTCTCAAAGTACTAAAATGGTAGTGTACCAACCCTCAACCCAAAATACATGTTGTTTCCACTGATCAAATAGAGGCCTTGAAGCAAGAAATAGAAAGCTTAAAGAAGTGCAATGAGGATACCAAAGTAAGGAAACAAATCTATGGTGCATTAAAAAAATTCTTGGAGCACATAATCAAGATGGTGATAGAAAAGGTAGAAAATGTGCATGAATTTTATTCTTCCCTATCCCAAACAGTAGAATAGATGAAATCCCATGCTCTCATTTTGGATCCTTTGTTTAAGAAATGGCAACCCATCCATCATACACAACACATTGTGCAAGGTCTTATAGAGAAGTGTGGACACACCTGTGGCTTTAAATCCCACAGAGAGGATGGTGAAACTGGTGATTGATGAGTCCTAGTATGTGTCAACGGAGAGCCAGATGATCATTGCAAGAATAGAATGTTTCCATACAATCAAACAGTGGTTTGTGCCTAGGATGCTTGGAGAGGATGATTAGTTAAAATATTTCACCAGTTGGAAAAGTAAGTTCAAACAAGTAATCCCAAATTTCATTGCTTGTTTACAACAAGATCATGATATAAATTTCCATAGTTTTAATTTGATGTTGGACAAGATGATTGTACTAGATTCTAGATACTCATAGCTCATTGCAAAGACTAGAGGATTGTTAGACAATAGATGCAGAAGTCACCTTGCCAACATATCAAAGATCCAGGGATATAAATAGCCTGAAGAATATATGGTGTTTAAATGGGAGAAGACATATTTGGCTCCCCTAGAAGAATAGGCCTGGGGTCAGAAACTGTGAAGTATCAAGCATTGAAGATTCTATCGTGGAGAGAGGCCCTTGTCAAATTGGAATGATCATGGGTACCTTACAATGACTAAAAAAATTTGGTGTCTTGCAAGTGCTCTAGACTTCAACATCTGATGATTTCTCTTCATTTCTTATCTTTCATTACTTTTATGTAACCACATGTAAATAACGATAATTAAGACCTTTTGATTTAGGTAACTTCAAAAACACATTTTTTGAAATGAAACGGTCAGAAGCTTGTCGCTCTCCTCATCTATCTATAAAAGGGAAACCAAGACCAAATCAAAAAACAATAGTAGTAGGAAATTATTTTGAAGAGAAAAGTCTTCTGATACATATTGTAAAATCATTTTGAAGCAGATCAATAGAGAAGAAGTTATAATTTGGTGGCTAAACTTTTGGTTTCAGTTGTTTGTTGATATTATTGAATACAATTATGTGGATGTCTCCAATTTTATTTTTATTTGTTATTCAAATCAAGTGTATCAAGAATATGTTTGGTTTTTCAAGGAACATTTGTTGTTTATGTGTGATTAATTTGAGTAGTTTCTAAAAGGAAAAGCCCATTCGATGTCCAAAATTTGAGATTCAAACTCATATTCCACTATTGTTCTACTGATTCAAGTTGTTGATTTATGCATTATTGTTTATTTGGACTTCAAAAAATGAAGAAAAAGACTTTAAGGTGTAAATTAGATGATAGTGATCATAATGCTAAAATTTCAGTGACAGATTATGAGCACTTTTGTAGTGAAAAAGTGGCCAATAATAATGAATATTTATCACATCTTGGTTTGATAAACAAGAAAGTTGTAAATCCACTAAGTAGTATATTATTTGTTTAATAGTGTTTAATGAAATTTTATAGGAAAGAGCTTTATGTATATAAGACATAATATGATTATTTTTTGTTTTATAGGCAAGAAAATGTAAAGAAAAAATAAAAGGAAAGAAAAGATATAGTGTGGCCAACTCGTAGAAGCCAACACATTTTTGATTCAACAAATGCAGTTGGTGGAAATAATAGTTGTGACGATGTGAAACCTAATATAGCACATGGTGATGTGTAGCCTGATATAGTAAATGGTGACGTGCAACCTAATATAGCACATGGTGATGTGCAACATCGTGATGATATCTTAGCACAAAATCTAAGAGAGAGCAAGTCTGAAAATGATTTATTCAAGATTAAAGGATGTGTTTGAACTGAAATCTATGGAGATTGATATTGATCTACCTACTCATGCCACACCTGATGTGGCCATGGAGCATGAAGTTCTGGTTAATGAAATTTGTGACTTGAGAGACCGCTTGCATTTGGTGTGCCTCAGAGTGCACCTGTTGCATCTACAAATTTTGATGGAACTAGTGGATTAGCCAGAAATATTGGTAGTGGTTTAATAGAAGATGTGTCTCCTTTTGTCAAAAGACAAAGATTGAGTCAAGATTTGTACAGATCTATAGAGAGGAATGCAAAAGAAATAAAATTAGAAGGAAAGAATTCATTCTTTGTTGAGGTATCGAGAGATGGTGAGCCCATTGGGCCAAATGTTTCAAGGTGGGCCTCAAAGTTGGGTGTAAGATGTAGGGCCCATTTGGATATTTGTAAATCAAATTTTGCAAAGCAAGATCCATGAAGTGTGAAAAATGTTATACAAAAAATGAAAAATGCTTTTGAGACTATTGGTGGACAAATCTCTAGAAAATATTACAAGCAATAGATGAGACTTTTGATGAAAAATTTTAGATACAATTGTAGAAAAAAAATCATGGAGGGAAAAGAGAGGTTAGACTCCACTCTATCTCCCAAACAGTGAGAGGCATTGAAAGAAAGTATGTGTTCTAAAGAATATTTGACAAAGAGTAATAGAGACAATAGAGCAAGAGATAATGTGATGGCTGGATATGCATTTGGTCGAGGTGGGTTGCAGGACAAAATGGACAAATTTGGAGTAAGTGTATGACTTTTTGGTTCAATTTATGTTGAGTTATTTATTTTGATTTTTTATTGAGCTGACTATATGTTGAAATTGACATTGTATTTTAGGTGGAAAACAATAATAGAGAAGCAGGTGAAAAATATATTGTCAATTATATGGCATCACTAGATCATAGTAAATCTAAGAGTAGGATGAAGAGGAAATCTAGTTCGCCAACAGAGATTTCATAGCCATATGTTAGATTCCTAGTAAGAGACTCTCCAGATCATTTCAACTCAAATGAAGGGTACCAACATGTAATGAATTGCATATACAGTCTCACTAAGAAAGTTTTGTAGTTGGTTGCCTCCATTAAGCCTATAGTTTATGCATGGGATGAACATAATTCCATGGATTAAGATGAGGTAAGAGGTTCTATTGATCCCATTTCTTCTTGTTTGAAAATTTTGTATGCAAATGCCTCTTAATATATAGATTGAAATATGAGCGTATGAGAATCCAACCTAGTTTCTTTATTATTGGAGTGATCCATAAAATGTTCTTTTGGACAAATTTATAGCTTGCATTCTTTACTTGACTATTGAATGCTTTGTGTATTTTTTTGCATGATGGTTAAACCACATGCAGAGCAATTTTATCAAAGCAACACGAAAATGAAAACATCTTGATGTCAATAGAGTTTTCGATATTGATAGTGACCATGATGAACTGGACAATAACTTGCAACATAGTTGCAGTTTTTCTAAATTTGAGGTAATATAATAGTTGTTGTCAGTTATCTATCCCAATTTTTTTATCATTCTTCATGCTTAAAATTTTCTTTTGAACAAAACTTTAAGCTTTTTCATTCTTTAATTTGTAAGTTAATATGTCCCAATGTTTTCATTCTTCTTTTGGACAAAAATTTATAGCTTTTGCATTCTTTACTTGACTTATATTATTTTTTGCATGTTGATTAAACCACATGTAGAGAAATTATATGAAAGCAAAATGAAAAGAAAAAGGTTGCATCAATAGAGCTCTCTGCAAAGCTGCACAACTTCATGTTAATGTTGATAGTGATTATGTTGAACTTGATGAGAATGTGCATGATATTCATAGTAGTAGTGGTGTTGAAATCAAGGTGAGTGCTATGAAACCACATGCAAGTAAGTACTATTCAAGTAAGTAATGGTTGTTTTATTATGTAAATAAGGGTAATCATTACCTATGTGATAGAAGCTGGTTAGAATAGTAGTAAAGTGTAATTATCTAGTATACATAGATTATGGAAATAAGGGAGAACATATAACTTACATATGGACACTTTTGTATCTAACATCCATTCTGTATCAAAAAGTAAGAAGTTAATATTTGTTTAATATATCAGGTGCATGGATTCATGTTTCCTATCATCATTTTGTAGTTTCTTATAAATATTTATTGAATGTTTATTTGCATTTTATTGAATGTTTTATATCTCAATATAATGTGTATTTTTTTGGTTTTTGCATAAATGTATTGATAAACTCCAAGAAGGGCATAAAGTTAGAGTGTTGGATCTATTTGATGGTGCTTATGTGGCCATTGTGCAAGTTCACTCACTATCTATTGTACTTGGAGTCGAATTGAAAGGAACAGGAGATGCAAATGTAAATATTTTAAAGGTCACAACATACCCCTGTCTTATGAAGACAAAATAGATGGATTTGTCCATTTGAAAGAGAAAGAAGGAACATTCACACGGTGGCCACTAAAATATTTGCAAAAAATGGCATAGTTGATGTTTATTATGTACTAGCTATTAGATAGCTTGGACCACTGCTTTATGTAGTAGTTTGAATGTGTTGTTTATTGATGTTTATCATGGTGTATTTGCAAGAGTTGGAAACTCTTAGACTTTGAATTTTTTTATTATATATATGAACATCTTATAGTTCATCAAAATTGCATTATATTTTTTATTGCAGATTACCTTTTTTTATCATGATGTTGAATCAATATTTTAACTTCTAGCATGTTGTAGCTTGTTTGTATATGTAATATTTTTATTTGCTTTTATGTTTTAATTCAAGTTTAATAATATGTTTATTTTTGCATTATATAATTTATGGTATTTAATAAATTATTCATATCATATACTTTGGTACACACTATCAAAGGTTGTTTTGTTGGTCAGTCTGATTTAGAATATTATCTAGATATTATGTAGCCAAAATAAGCATAGGTAAAACTTCTTATGTTGAAGTATAATCATTTGTCAATATAACTTACTATCTTTTTGTTTCATATGTAAATCTATATGGAGTGTAACATGATTTGTGAAGCAACATCCTTTTTGTTGGATGTTTTGAAGCCTAATTTTCCAGAACATGTGCATCTTCAAACTAAGGCAATTTTTTTAATATGATCATGAAGCAACTAGATTTTAAATTTTCTTAGACCTAGTTTAAAACATGCTTACTTGCAAAGTCCGACAAGAGTGAAAATGAACTATTTATACATAATTGATTGTAGAAATTACTGTGATTTTAGCTTTATTGATTTTATTTTTTTTGCAAGTTCTTGAGATTAATTTGGTCACTTTCCCCAATGTTGCTAATGCAATCTTGGAAAATGGAATTTTTAGTCACTATGATCATCCTTGTATTGCACAATTGTGCGAGAATTTTGGTTTATATATGCGTGCACTTGAGGTATGTGATTCATTGGGATGCATTTAAGCTTTAACTTAGATCTGATGTCGAGTATGAAGCATTGTATATGTTAATTGTAGTAGAAATATTTAAATTTTCTACATATTTCCTTATGTCAAATGGTTTCTTAGGAAATATTTTGTTCATCACTAATATTGTAAATTTTTGGTACAACACTATACAGAGTTGCTTGATATTAAACATGGCATTGTCAACACCCATGGTATCGAGCCATAGGTATGTGAAACATGATGTTCTCTTAAAATTGAATAGAAGCTACCAATACCCTTACTAATTATAGTATTTCTTAAGCTCTTGTTGAGTTCTTTGGTATAGTTTCTAGAGAGTGGGTGTTGGAGTGCATGAAAGATTTCCTTCTTGTCAACCTGAGGAGAAATCTCCAAATAATTTTCTAGGTGAAAATTGTGCACCTTTTATTTATTTAAAATTAATAATGTCGGCTCTAGATGACATTTACAATTGCTCTCTTATTTTTTATGTTAACTTATTTCATGTCACACGGGCTGCCAAGGAATATTCTAAACAATTGGTTGTAGATTCATGCATCAACCTTTTTGAATAGTTCAAGTCTTATGAAGGGATATATTTCTTCTTGGGTGCATATTTGAGCTCCAAGTGATTTGACTTTGGATTTTCACTTGTATCATTTTGTCACTGATATTCATTGATCTGTTTGAGGAGGTAATTTTGTAGTATCTTGGGAACCTTTTACTTATGTGGTAAACTATATTTTCAATGTCATTAGCAGTGAGGATCCCAACATTCACTTCAAATGCATTGAAGCAACAACCAAAATGACAAATCAAGGAGGTGGAATGTGTAACCAGAGAATCAAATAAAAAGACAAAGAACTTTCTTATGGAAGGAAGACTTCTAGATGCTATGTCCAAAAGTTAGGTCCTCATATTGGACACTTCTTTTTTCCTCCATGTTTTGTGCCAAATAAAACCTTATATATCTTCAAGTCGTAGGTCACTCATTTTAGAGATCTTTAGTTTTTAAAAAGAGTTCTATAAACAAACCATATTTATCATGTTACTAATAATGTCTAAAAGATTTCCATGTGTACCAAAATATTTTATGCATGCTAGGTGAAATTTATTGTTGGTATCATGTCTTTTTAACAGTGGAGAACTAATATAAACTTCAAGGACATTCTTATTTATTGGAAAAGGGCTAATGTAACAAATATTGGTTATAATATTAGTCTTTATCATTTTTATTGTGTGGGTTCCACACATGCATTTAAAGGACTAAATTGTTTACTCTTTTCTGATTGTTGATTAGGTAAATCCAAGAAATGCTCCTTTAGTTGTTGGTCAATTGCTTGATGATGATTGTCATGAGGACTTCATCAAAGGTCTTATTCTTTTTGTCCATTCTCTCCTTCTTGTTGAACCACTTGTTGAATAATGTGAGAAAAAGGTAATGTATAAAATCTCCAAAGCTATTTTTCAATTTTCATAAGGTTTATATTAAGCTAACAGTTCTTGTTTTGTCTTTGTTTATTCCAAGAACTGGCTTCAATTGTTGACACAATTTTTAGAGCATCTTATGAGTGAAGGAAGTTAGGATGTACATGTACACAATCCATTGGGTAAAATGATGCAGAGGAAGGATTAGCTAACTCAAAATATACCTAAGAGGTAGATTAGGGCTTGGTTCAAAACTCAACTCCATTGATGCTCGTAGATTCATCTTCATGGCTACTAATAAAAGGATTCATAAATAGACTCGATTCAAAAATTTGAGGCAACATACATGCATGGAAGACCTGTCATGGGTCTTACAACCTTGAATCACAAACAAAATGAGATGACAAACCACCATCAAAGGAACTACAACTTTTGCAATGTTCAACCTAGGAAAGATGGTTCCAATATAGCAAAAGAAACCCTTAAAGAGGATTCAAACCTTAATGAAAACTTGGGAGACCTTTCATCAAAATATTAGACATGTTTCCAATGCATAAATGCAATCTATACTCCTGCATGCTTGTGCAACAACATTTCCTTAACTATCTTGACACAATTCTCTTGGGACAATCAAAATAAGACTCAAAAAAAATCCTTCAAGGTGTTCAAAACTCTTGATATAGGTCTTCACACACTCCTTAAACTAATCAACACTCGCCACTTCCAAACTTTGAGAAATAATGCATGGGTTTTAGCTAAAAAGCACAAAATGAGGGTTTTACATTGTTTCTCATGCTTAACTTGAAACAAACTAGTGAATATTCTTTCCAAATGCGAGCATATTAGGACCTCCCACCCTGAAAACATTGAAGAAAAAGAAAAAATAGAATTTTGGGTGAGTTTTTAACATTTTTGAATAGTGGAATCAAAAGATATCACATTTTGAAGTCCCACGAGTTACCCTGCCTAGGGTTTTGGCAACTTCTAGTAAAAATTCAATAACTTTAACAAAACTTAATGAAATTTGATGAAACCAAAAAAGCAGAAGAAGATTCACAGGTCTATGACATGCAATTGATTTCAGGTCATCCCATGGTTCGTACAACTCGTACAAGAGGATAAAAGTTGTTGTAACTCAGAAAAAAACATCATAAAAGCTTGCTTGAATTCATCAAAACACCAAACTTCAACTCCCCCTTCTTGCATTAGACCATGAACACCTTATGCATGCCTTTTCCAATAGTTTAAAATGTTTCCCATCTTGGTTTTAATGTTTCCTTGATTTTTATGCCACTTGCCCAAAAGTTGCATGGCCATTTTTAACAACTTTGACAATTTTGAGCAATTTTGGCAACTTTTAAACCCACACCTCATAACTCACTAAAAATGGATTAAATACATTTAAAATGGTCATAAATGACCTTATTAACCCTTTAAACCCATTAATCACCTAGAAAACCCAAAAATGCAAAATCAAAGCAAAAATTGAACTTCAAGTGCCCTTGCACCATAAAATCATTATAGGACCCTTAGATATAGGACTCTTAGGACCATTATATTTTCTCCCATGCTTGGGATGAGATATATGAACCTTAGGATTCATTTTACAAGTAGTCCTTTCATGTTTTGGAGCTATATAAGCAAAAAATAGAGCATTATAACTCATTTTTCTAAATCACAGAACTGAGAAACACACTTTGTAACACATTTTTTTAAAGCAAAGACACATATTTAAGTCTTGTATCTACTGTAAGAACATCTTTCTCAATAAATTTTTAGTATTTTTCTTTCTTAATAGTTGTTTCATTATGTGCAAATGAATGATTGATTATGTTTTTTTATGTTTTATGTCTAAACCTCAAAAGCATTGTCTCATTTCCAACACTTTTAGCCAGAAATCAGTGAACAAAAACAATTAAATAAATTACCAATTGACTAAATATACTACCAATTAATAGAAATCAATGAATAAATAGGACAAAATATATGACTAAATCAATGAATAAAAATATACTACCAGCTTGATCAATCAAAACAACCAACAAATGACTAAAAATGGTTGTCATAAATTTGGCCATGTTATAAATGACTGGAAATAAACTACTAATGGTCATGTGACCAAGCCTAATGAATAAATATGACTAAATTAACAAATAAATATACTACCAAATTGATCAATCAAAATGACCAAATAAATGACTAAAACTGGTTTAGTCATAAATTTGGTCGTGTTATAAATGACTGGCAATAAACTACTATTGATTATGTAACCAAATTTAGTCATTTATATGTAATTTTTAGTAGTGTTTTAGTCATTTATTTCTATTTTTCTACTAGTGATAGAAAGGCATCAACATTATTTTCAATAAAATCCAATTGAGTGAGTGGGCATGGGAATAAAAGAAGATCCTCAACAAAGAGAAATGAGGAAGAAGAATGGAACACATAACTGCTACAAGAACTATTGGAACCTAAGAAAAGTTCACTAACATAGAGGAAACCACCTCAAGAAGGTACAAAGGTGTCCACAAAATACATCAAAGAGAAAAAGGCTATATAAGTGAAGTGTTCAAACCCTAGTAAAGGAGGTTGTAAAAAGGAAGAAGTAAGGATGGAGAAGAAGGTCAAAGGGGAGAAAACAAGACATGATATCATAGGCAAAAATTGAGAATAATTGAAGGAAATGGACTTGGATAGAGGAGGTTAGTGTATGCCATGTAGGTGAGGTTAAGCAAACAAATATTTTAATCATGCTAAAGTATGAACTTGTCTAGGGAAGGATGAGACTATCTTGATGAAATTTGAAGAGTGAAACTACAACTTCATCTCATTTATGAATAAGGATTCATGTATTATTTCACACCTAAGGAGTTTGATGTAGGGGCACAATAGGTTGGATAATGAATTTTTATAGTCCAATATAGGAATAGGTGTTTTTGGGATTCTATAGGATTGGCCCATAGAAGGAGGGGGTGTGAGGAACATTATGTAAAAGGATAGGGTGAACACATGAGAGTAGATCATGTTATAAGGAAGGAGTTATGCACAAGAACAAGGGATGGAATACACACATGAGAAATAAATGAAAAGTAGAGAAGAGAAGAGGTGCAAGGGCAAACATGATAGTGTAAAACCACATAAATGAGGACATGACTAATGCCTCAAGAAGATCTAGTTATCTAAAAATTATATTGATTATCTAAAAAATGCAAGGTGAAGTGAAGCATATGTTTTCAAATTTCATAGTACAAGTTTGTAGGTGCACTTGAATGATCCAAATTTGTAGGCCCTTGTATGTGTACACCATAACCTAATAACCCTAGTTCTCAACCATATTCAAATGAAAAATAGTAAAAACTAACTTCAAATGCACCCACGAAAAGAGTGACAATCAATTATAAGTTGAAGATCAATGTACCTTCAAAAATTGCTCTTCTTTTGTTGAAATAAATCTTTCTTTGTATTTTTTCAAATTTACTTGAATTGAATTTTTTTTTTTTAAATTATATGGATGCTTTTCGGCCTTACTTATTTCAGATGATAGACTTTTGATCAAGTAGGTTCTGGTCGGAAGTATTTCGAGCAAAAACCTCTCAACTAGAACATGCTTGGCCAAAAATGGTTCAACCGAAATTGTCTAGTTGGCATCCTACTTGGCAGCCAGCTCAGCTTTTTTTAGATTTTTTTGAAACTTTCAAACTCAACTAAGTATTTCTTCAGCCAGAATGATTTTTAATAAAAATAAAAATATGTAATTTTTAATATTTTGATTAGTTTTAATCTATATATTTTAAATAAAGCAAGTAGGTTTTTAAAGTTAAAAAAGAGGCTGATTAGAAATTTAAAAAAATTTAAAAAATATGGTGTAGTAGAGGAGAGAATCTTCTTCAAAAGGGTATAATTTTTTTTTTGAAAATAATTAAAAAAGTAGATAATAGTTGGCGTCAAATGAAAACTATCAAATTCTAGTTAGTTTGACTTTAAAACATTATTACGAGAAAAATATACATCAAAATTTTAATTTTTTTCATGCCCTACATATTGAAGTTACCTACTTGGAGAAAAAAAAATTAGGGGAAAATGAAGTTTTTATCAATTTGTTTCTTGACATCAACTGAACATCACTTTTTCTAAAAATTTTAGCATTCTGAAACCTATTCTTAAATTGGTAAAACATAATGAAAAATATGAAAAAATACATGAGAATAAACTTCATCAAGAGTTCTACATTTCATTAGTTTACATTATTTTTAAATTCAAAACATTAAGACCACTTTTATGTGGTCAAATTTCAGAACTTTTTTGTTGTTGGCCAATTCCTTTATAAAGTGTGACACAAGTTTTCACTTTTACCTGGTATATATTTTTGAGAGGGAATGTTAATCCTTGGATTTATGTGGATTTTTTCAATTTATACATTTTGGATTTGGCATCCAAATTTCTTCCAAGAGCAATGGGATTGATACATGAGGATGAATGACATGAATATTTTATGGATGTATTGATGTATGTAGGATGTTGGAATGAATTCAAGGATGTGTGCCTTTATTGATTTTGATTAGGTATTAGAGGTGATGGATATATAGGATGAAGGTATTTTTAAATTGGAGTAATAGGTGGTGGAATATAAAGACCAAAGATGGATGGAAGGGATGAAGAACTTGGTTTTGGTATATAGGAACCCAAAATGGATGAAAGGGATGAAAGATTGGGCTTTGGGACATAAGGGAAAAAAATAGACTTGGAAGATGGAGGATATGAATGTTTGGATTTGAGTGGAGGGATGTGGGTTTTAGGAGGGATACCAACATCTTGAGCTTGGTAGCCAAGGCCATGAGAATTAGGATTTCTCTTGGATTTTTATGGATTCTAATATGAATCGCTCATGGAGGCCTAAATATTTTCCTTGATAATGTATATTTGATAAATATTTCTTCCAATGGGATACTTGTTATTGTGAAAGCATGAAAAAATTCCATTTTGAGTGGGATTAAGGAAAGGTTGAATTGGAGAGGTTTGGAGTGAATAGATGGATGAAGGATAAGGTTGGATTGGAGATATTTTAATGGATGAGGGATAAGGTTGGAAGTATTTAGAAGGTTTGGATGGATAACAGATTAGGTTGGAAGGAGGGATAGCTGAGTTTGAGTGATTTTAATAGATGAGGGATTAAAAAAGTGAACTTGGATGAAGATATTGGAAGATTTGTTGGATTTGGATGAAATTTTTTCTTGCTAGACGAGGACATAGGTTTGAAAGAACACAAAAAAAGGTGACTTGAGGATGGATAGGCATGAACTAGTTTAGCACAATAAAAATACCAAGAACTTGCACAATCATAGACTTATTCAAGTGGGTCTTAAATTAATATGGTTCCACTAGCCAAAGGCTAGTACCTCAAGATTAGTGTGAGGAACTTATCTTTTAAGAGTCAATAGATACGGATCTAGTGACACAAGGGCTCATATTTTCCCTTTCTTTAGAGGTCCTAATACCTTGCCCAAAGAGCTTATATCTCTACTAAAGGAGATACATGGTGAGTAACTTCGGGAATGATATTATACTTTGCACCACATTCAGAAATGACTGAAAGGTCTTAAACTAGGATGAAAAATGTTGCTATGGATTCCTCTAAATACCTCAATGGTATGTGAGGAAAAATCCATAGATGGAAGATAATAATATCAAACATCCAAGAGGAGAGGGTAACCCACTTTGCACCTTCACTTCTCCAAGATACAAAGTTCTTAGAGGCTTAGCCTAGATTGACAAGATTCCACTTCCAAGAGAGATGTCGTTTGATTCACCTCTCACTCTTTATACTTCATCGAAATAAGAGAGTTGATGTTGTCCCCTAGGGTGATGAAAAACATACATAGACCTCCTAAAAGTAATGATCCAAGTTTTTTTGTTCACCCAAGATCACACAAAGCACAAGGGGAGAGCATACACACGTTGGGTTCCTAGAGATAATAATGAAAAGGAAAGAAAATAATAAGTGATGTTTTTGATCCTTAAGATCACATAAAGGTGAAAGAGGAGAGCATACACACCAATCACCCAAAGAAACAAAAAATAAAGTTTATTAACCTTAAGAAAAGAAGTGTGCAACTAAGACTAGTCAAGTGATAATGCCTTGGATGAACATAGCTACAACACAAATGTGTTGGTAGTTTCACAAAGAAGGTCTTGAAGTAACAAATATGGCTACAATAAAATTTATTAGAAATGATAATAAATCTCTTGCAAATATTATAAAATGATGGTATAATGCAGAAAAATAGATATAGAGAAAATGTATGCTTATCACAAGATTGCAATTTCATTTTTTTAATTTTTTCACATGGTCAACTAGATCTGGTTATTTTGCAATATTTTAGACCCCAAAATTTAAAATATAGAAAACAAAACCCCTACTAAAATTCTATGATATTTTAAAAAATATAAATATTTAAAATTTTCCTTTATTTGTACCTTACAAAGAATATTTATAAGAAAAAACCCTAGTCAACATAGATTTGATTATTTAGTCAATTTTTTTACCTCAAAATAATAATATAAAATTTAGACCCCAATTAAAATCCTATGAGGTTTTTAAAAATATTTTTTTCCAAGAAATTCATTGATTTGCTACCTAAATATAAGATTAATGAAAAATAATAAAATGATAATAAATCATTGATTACTAATTATTTGAACTTAATTTGTTTGTTGTAGCCTTCTAAGATGATCTCCAAACTTCAATAAAAAAATTGTAGAAAAAATTCAAGCCATTTGAAAGATATGATGAAATATTTAAAAACTAGGGGTTTTCCTTCAACCTACAAAAGTTAGCTCCAAATTTTGTTCTCAATAAAATAACTTAATAACTAGTAAGATGGGGGTTAATAAAACCTTTTAAAAAAATAATTAAACAAGGATGGGAGTCCCATTAGTTGGGAATGTCAAAATGAAGACAAGAAAATATTAAAGGTAAATAAAATAGAATATAATATAATACACACACAATACCTTCACCTAAAACCCTTATCTCTCCTCAAACAGAGCTGAAGTAGATTGTGCCCTATCTCCACTTTGTGTGCTCTTTTGATGTGTTGATTGAGGAATTTGATTTCTTATTAAAAACAACATGACATCTAATAGGATTGATATGATGATAGATCAAATGGATAGGATGAGGATATGATAAAAATTAGCTAGGTTATGTAAGAAGTAGATAGAAAATGTAGTAGTACAATAGTAGGATGATAAAATATGTTCAAATGGGATGAGAGGCCTCTCATTTATATAATTCCATTGAGAGAAATCAAGGGCCAGGATGGGTTGGTTAATGGATGGCTAGGATTGAATGAGGATTAAGGCTTGGAACAAAATTTGTAGTCATGTGACAAGTGTCACATGAGGGATAAGGGCTAGATTTAGGAATGGATTAGAACAATATCCTTATGTAAATAGATAGGATTTAGATGTGTAATATGATATGGATAGATGAGATAAAAAGTTAGTTTCATTTTCAGAAAATGTTTAGGTTCAATGAATCTAGACAAGGTCTTAGTTAGACATGTGAGAGGGACAGTTGTCATATAATGGAAAGTTTAGATTGTGATCCATGTGAATGGATACAATAGTTAGGATTAAATGGGCAAGGATTGAAGAATAAAGTGAAAATAAATATTGGAGGAAAAGATAATGAGAATTGATTAGCCTAAATTAATTAATTAATTATTTACTTAATTGGATAGGACAAGGTGGGATAAAGGTGGTGGATAAATTAATTAAATAAGTAATAAGTATTTATTTAATTAATGGCCAGGATAGGTAAAGTCAATTGTGGTCAAGCTATAGTCAATGGTTAGGTATCTACAATTACCATTATGTTGAAAAAGGACTAGTGATTCAAATGAACAAGAACTCTTTTGAATTATGATATTTAAAGAATCCCATCAAGAACTCATAGTGGAAACTACTCAACCAAAAAAACTAACTCTAATATCATGAGGGTTGGATATTACTAGCCCAGGATGTTTTCAAATGCACACAAATAGGTAAATAATTACCAAAACTATCAAATTTTTACCAACAAGAAAAATATGGTGTCACTTCCTTTGAAGCCTATCTCTATTGATCAATCATTTTCTCAATGAGGACTAGATTTCATAGAAGATATCAAGTGTACATCAAGTATGAATCATAATTCATCCCAACAAACACTAACTATTTGACTAGATGGATAGAATATATGGAACTTAAAGAGTCACTTGAGATTATCATCACCAATTTATTTGAAGGAATCGTAGTCAAATTTGGTGTCCTAGAGATAATCATCACAAATAATGCCAATTTTTTTGTAGGAATAGTATTACTCTTGTTTGCCTTGAACTATAAGAATTATCTAACTTCCTTCAATTATTACCCTAAAAGAAATGAATTGACAAAATCTACCAAAAAGAACCAATTGAGGATTATCAAAAGAATTAAATGAAAATCCAAGAATGACACTTGCACCTAAGGATATATTTATAGGTAGAAAAAATAACATCTTTACAAATGTTATGGACTTCTCCCTATTCTTTGGTTCATGTAAAAGAGGAAATATTTCTCAATTCAATTGAATTATCAACACTAGAAATTTTCCATAAAGTGGAGTTTAATGAGAATGATGCAATGCTTGTAAGATTAGTAGAGATATTACATTTAGAGGAATAAAGATAAATTTCACAAGATCAAATGAGTAGGAATCAAGATAGTCAAAATATGGTTTGACAAATTATCCATAGTACAATTTTTAAAAATTGATGACCTTGTGCTCATATGGGATGAGGAAAAATAAAAAATAAAATATCACAATAAATTTGATTCATTATAAAGAAATAAATATACTATTGTATCTATCAAGCTAGCAACTCTAAAAGGAACTATATTATTGATCCCAATCAATGGGATCCATCTAAATCCATATGCATGATCTCTAAATTTTCCTTATATATAGTCCCCTTTTTTGCCTTTATTTATTCATGTTCCCTACATATATGTGATGTGAGTCCATTAATATACATAATAATGTTTTTTCCAGTGTTTATGTCCCCACCTATATCCAGGTTTTAGGCTCAAGTCCCCTTACAAAATCTCAACTACAAGCCAAGTACATTATCCCATGCTAAAATCATTCCCCACCTTAAATTTCTATGTTGAGAGTCTTGCACCTAAATATCTACATAGGAATATATTATGCTTCAATTCTAATGTGTTTTCTCTATTGTATATTATGCTTCAATTCTAATATGTTTTCTCTATTGTTTATTGTCAAAATAAGTGTGTATCATCTAATATTTCCATGTTTTATTGATCTAATGATTACCACTTATCCTAAAGAGTTTTTTAAGGTGTAAAATCTCAAATCCATGTAGGTTTTCTAATTAATTAAGGATTTATCTAATCCATTTATTACAAAAAATAAGAAAAAACTTAAATTTTATTCTTAGAAATAAGTGAGTTTGCATTATCTAATCTTGCCACATTAACTTGTTCTAATGAATCTTAATAATATGTCATATATCGTCATAAATAAAAGCCCTAGGAATCATTAAAAGAAATTTAAACAACTAATCTAGGTCAAGAACCGAAAAGAGAACATATTTCCCCATCAAAAAGAGAAAAGAAATCAAAATTTCATGTCAACAACCGCATGTAACTGTCATAGGAAATTTTAACACAGTAAAGTAATTTTAATACCTAGGCCCACATCATCAAGTTACATCACCACCAACCTCCAATTGAAATAAGACAATTCAAATTTAAAAATTAGAGTAATCTGACTACCCCGTGAAGGAATGAATGTTAATCTAAGCAAGCACTCCAAAGAATTAAAATATTCATTGGGAATTCAAATTGCTAAATTCCCCTATGCTTACCATAGTTGTTGGAATAGCTTACTAATACTACAACAATGAAGAAGGTGGAAAATGAAAGGAACCTACAAAGAAATTGCCTTCATAGTGTTGGTATCTAAAAAGGGGAAATCATAATTCTAGAAATGAGCTTCACATATGCATCCTTCACATACATGTACGTAGAGGTCATTGTGGAAAAACTAGGTAATCTTATCCCATTTACACATACTCTTAGGACTAAAATAATCCAAGATTATACAAAGTTAATCTGTATTTATTTTTATTTGGAACCTCAACTTATAGTAAGGAAGGTGCATATGAGTGCTAAAATGATCAATTTGAAAATACCCATTACAAGTCACAAATAGTTATCTTGATGGGTAAAAAAATGTATTTCTTAGCTAGATATTTAGTTCCTACTGTCTAACATATGAATGTGATCATAATGCCTTGTGTGTAATATTATGATGCATCCTCCCAAAATATAAAGGAAAAGGGAAAGAAATAACCCCTTCAAATGCCAAGTTATAATAGAAATGATAAGAAAAATGTTGGTATTCATCTAAGTTCTTTTTTTTCTCCCCAAAAAAACCCATAAATGCCTAGAATAACATCCCAAACCTAATAAACGTCTTGAGTTTCCTTTGCCCAAGAAACTCACGCAGACTCCTCTCAAGTTCCTTATATTCCTAAATTAATTCAACTCTAATACAAAAGATGTGGACAACATGGTGCCCTACCTCTTAGGAATGAACAATGATAAAATTGTGTATCTAAAATAATTGGAAGTGATCTACAAACTATACAAGGTCTAAGGGGATAAATTCTTTGGATGGATTTCATAATTGACAAAATTTTGATATTTCCAAGTCCACATGATACTTCATCAATGTTACCAATTATATTCTCACATTAGCCTTAAGATTTGCCACACCTCAAAGTAGGCCTAAAATTTGACAGTCACCCTTGTCTGTTATATGGAAATTTTATGATGGTTTGGTCATTTCAATGTCTTTCATTTGACATTTTAAGAAAATATAAATGATCAAAACATGTTTAATTTATGAAAAATAAATATTTTTTTTTATATGAAGAATATTTTATTTTATTTTATAATTTTTTTTAGACTATAGTAATCAAATTTGAGTAGCCGCCCCCATATAAATTATAGTACGCCTGGTTTATTTTTCACGTGACCGGTGATGTTGGCATGACACACCCTCTGGTACCACAGGGATGGTGGGGAGACTAGACCACCTCTTGTCTGCAATAGGATACTTCAGCCAATCGAACTAGGCCCACCACCCCATATGAAAATATTTTATTAATCATACATATTAAATACATTTTTTTCCTATCTTTAATAAAGTAATGTAAATAACTTAGTTATTATTTTAAAATATATTATTATGTATCATATTGTTCTTAAAATTCTAATTTTTTTTTATTTTTATACACCATAGTCATCAAAGATCAAGATTTTTTTTATTTGTAAGAGAAAAATCTTCTCCAAAGGAATTTAAAAAAATTACAATTGAAAAAAGTAAGATCTAGAAGATTAAATTTTGACTCTTTCTCAAACAAACAATTTAAAGATAAAAATTAGATAAACATACAATGATAAATCCAAAATGCATATAGTGTAGTATGTTCAATAGTCATCAAGTCACCACATCGATGATGCATCTTGAAAAAAGTGAAAATCATTCTTGTTTCATTAGTCATATATATATATATATATTGAATGTAAAATTAGAAAACAACGATAACTAATAGTAATATATACAAAAAAACACTATTACAATTATCAAGAGGTTTCTAAATTCATATTAAAATATTCTAATAGTTAAAAAGGAAAATATTATAAAGTGATGATAACTATTAATAATAAATTTCTGAATCTTAAATTTACTCTTAAATTAATATTAGAAAATATTGAAGATAATTAAAAATAACTACATTCTCTTTTTTGAAAAGATTCTAAATTAATTTGTATTTTATAATAAACATTATAAAATGGTATATATTAGTATTATAAATTAAAATTATATATTGTATTTATCTATAATATTTTTTTACAATTTACTAATAATTTAAAGTGTCATATATACAGTTATATAAAAATATAACAAGTCAAGTTATATGATCTAATAAGTTTTAAAGTTTAATATACTGTGTAAAATTGAAAAATAGCTACATAGACAATCAAATTCCAAGCCTTCCTTAAAGGGATATGATTTAGTCATGGTATGTGTTCTGCATTTGAATGATAACTTATACTATTATGAATATTTGGACAAATTCCTTATCCCTAACCTCTTCCTATTCAACAATAATAAAAATTCAAGGCTCTCCAATTCGTGCATAGTAATCATTAGATCCATATACAGAGGTGATTGGTATTATAGCCATTATAGCACTATCATAATAATATATGTACCAACAAGGTATTCACTCTAGAATAAATGCAATAGGTGGACACTATGGACCAATGTTCAAAAATAAGAGAGAAAAAGAAAATTTGTGTCACCTCCCACACCCTTGCAATGATATTGTGGTGCCAAAAGGGAAGGTCATTTAAACCTTTTCACAACAAGTTAAGGGAACTCCAAAGTTTTGTCTTGTTGAAGACCATTATATTTATGATCTAGAGGGTGTATTTTTATCATGGATTAAAAATATAAATAGCAATAAGGTGAAGACATTTTCTCATGATCCTTGCCCATAAATGGAGAATAAGAAGTGACCTAAGAAGGAGGAGCTAGAAAAATACATCTATGATTGTCTACTTATAGCCCCTATCCTTGTATTTTTGAAATATGAAGCATTTTACAAGAAGAAATCCAAGTACCATCTAGAGTTTATAAATAATTTGAAGACCTCCATGAAAAAGCTTAAAGTGAGAATAAAATTATCACTTGATGGAAGTACAATAAAGGGTTATTCATATGTTTAAAAATATAGGATAGCTTGAAATGGATGATACCTATGAGGAGAAATATGATAAGGCACACAATAGTCCAACTTAATCCTTAACCACACCATATCCCAAATTTAAAATTTAAATAGCTATAATTTTATTTGGTGATGAAGAGAAAGAAAATTCAGGACCTTTGGGCTATTAAACATGACCATAAATTTCTCAAATGCAACTTTCATCATAGAAAACAAGTGGGATGCCTCCTAAATTTCCTATGGTTCCTAGGACCAATGTGACTACCTCATAACTACAATCCTAAACTAGGTGATAAAAAAGAAAGTGTTGAATAAGTTTTGGAGAGGGATCCACATTAACAACCAAAATTAAGGGCAACAACCTATTAATTAATTGTAGGATAGGATCTAACTAACCAAACAAGAATAAGATCACTTAGAACTATAAAGGGGTAGACAATTTTTTCCTACATTGAGGCAAATATTTTTCCAAAATGTCCATAGGTAAATATGATGAACTATCAAAAAAGAAGAAGAATAAAGTAAAAATGGGTAATAATGCACCCAAAAGAAGGTTGAGAAGAAAATGAATGAGGAGGACACAACACAAAAACTATCATAAGGAAATGTGCAACAAGTACAAACGTCAACAACCTCCTCTATAGGAATCCCTCCTCCCTCTCTTTCTCAATCTATAATTCAACCCATTGGACTGCATCCCCACAAATGAATATTTTTCTTCTCCATGCATGTAAAGTCTCCTCTCAAACCATTACCTCACTATATAATCTCATCTCCAAAGATTCTCAAGATCCCTTAGAAGAAAAAAAAATTGCAACCACCACCCCATTTCCAATATTTCCCACAATACCTGCATCCCTAATATCTACTCCAACTAGGTAATATCAAGCGATGGTGCCTCAATTCCCCACAACTAGATGATACCATCCCCCCATGTTCAACTATATTTCCCACCTCCTCCTCAATCTCTAGACCTCTAAAATACTTCATCCCACTCTAAATATGTTTGAATCCTAGAATACCAAGCTATTATTCCTTGCTCTCATGCATAGAAAAGGGTCCCATGACTCATTTTCTCTTTGAGGACCACCCAACTTTCCCATAGTTTGATAGTAATGTATTTTCCTAACAAAAAATGCATCAAATACAAGTTTTTACACAACACAAGGAGAAATAGATGAGATCGAAGAAATATTTTATGCCTATGACAAAGAGGGTGATGAAAAATATGATCCCAAACATGATGCTATGAATTTCATGTACTTCACTCTCTTTATTGGAAAACCTAAAGGGAAAATATAGGCTAATGATTATTAGATGAAGGAAATAAGTATATTAGTTAAGGAAACAAGAGTAGATGATAGGGAAAATTTACTAAAAGGTATAAAGGTTGTTAACTCAATCACTAATATCCATGGAAAGGAAATTCAAAAACAAATGTTCTAATTTGGATGTGGTAAAGAAAACAATAAAGGCCTCAAAGACAAAAATCACGACACTAGAAAGCTAGGTACCAATAATTCAAAAAAAATGACAATCAATCCCAAGACTCACAAGCTAAACAATCCAACAAAATACAAGATTTCAAAACCAAGCTGAAATATGTGAGAATGGAGTTGGATATGACAAAGATTCAAATGCTCATATAAAATGCCACCAATGATTCATTTATGCAAGCAATTTGAGGAACCAAGGGAAAATATACATTAGGAGGAATATGATGCAAGGGTCAAGGATATGGAGATTCTTGAAAGAAAAAATTAAGTAGCCGAGACTACAAAATCTCCAAATTGTAAAACTAATTGGACACCCAATTCCATTTCATCAAAGGACTCAATAAGGGACAAGACCTTAAAACCAAGATAAAATAATCTAAAGAAGAGATCAACCTATTGAGGGCCAAAAAAATATTTAAATATGTAGGATCAATTGATCTCATCAAAGATCTTTGGAGGGTTCACTAGAATAAAATAAAATAAAGTGCAATGCCATTCAAATCATCCCTTCAATTCAGGGGGTTTGCTAAGAAATTACATGATATGGTCAAAAAAGAGTTCAGCTCATTTGAGGCAACACTATCTCCATGATTTGACGATGCATGAAATAATGTAAAAGAATTTATAGCTCCAACACAAATAAATTGGCCACAATAGAAGTTACAAGTAGAATGACTACTATGTGGAATGTGAATGAAATATTCAACAAGGGAAACTTGATTCAAGAATACAAAGTGCAACTAGATTCCATGGTCCAAATAGTTCAAATTTTCAAGGTTGGTGTACAATAATTGGTTTGATAGGTATTTTCCCTCTCCACTTGATGAAAATGATATGTTGCTTCTATAAGTAGAATTCAAAGAGATAATTAAGAAGAAAAGCTAGGGTGATTCTAAATTGGATAGGATTTCCCTAGTGTATACTACTAAGGAAATGCTAGCAATGATCAAAACATTGGTTGAGTTGGAAGTACTTGTGTAATTGTCAATGTCTCAAATAAATGAGATTTAATACGAAAACATAAGTGAGTTAGAGCACCAATATAAAATATTGTAGATCACCTACCTAATGACCAAGAATGAAGATATATTATGGCTTATCTCAATAATTTGTATAAGGAAAGTATCTCCCATTTCCACAATTGAAAATTTGAAGTTTGTGCAACCAAATCTATTTCTAATGGATATACCTTGTTAGGTTTGTACTCTTTCCCCAATGAAATAACCCTTGTGATTCATAAAAACTATAGTAAATCATTCACTATATGCAACATAATCATTCTTATTTGTTTAAGTATGGTTGTAGTGGGCCATGGATTTAGTGATTCAAGTTCCCCACTACAAATTTTGAGTTTTTGTGTTTATCCAAGAAGTCTATAAATTCTTTGGCTATCAATGAGCACATACCATCATATGGTACCACAAAAAAATGATCTAACATGGATAATGAAATTTAAGGGACTTTTGTTATCAACTCCCCCATTGGTTCACATTACCCAACATGTATACTCATATTAGAACAATAAAGATTATGCTTGTTGTTGGAGGGTTTCATTGTTTGTTGTTTTGGCAATGTAGTGCATTCCTATGAGTTTTTAGAGAGAGAAGTAGAAGCCTATCTTCAAATAATGTGAACCATACAATCTACCACAATGAACTTCAATCAATGGCTCATGGGATGCATAGTCATTCTCTAGAATTTTCATGATATGATACTTCTTGGAAACTTAATTTTGACATCCATGACTCTTTCATTGTTGGAAAAACAAGGATAGACAACTGAGAGGGGGGGGGGGTGAATCAGTTGTTACCAAAATAAAACTTATACAACATTAATCAACCTTATATCATAGATCTAACAATTATTAGTGCAAGCATTCAATCAACAAAACATCAAAGACACATGAACACCAAGATTTTATACATGGAAACCTTGTTAGGGGAAAAACCACAGTGGATGTTAGTCCACAATATTATACCCTGTTAGAAGTATAATGAAGAATAAAAAGGGAATGCACTTGCATTCAGGTGCACTACCTAGAGCACACTGCTCAAAGGGAAGGCTCACTGCCTTACATACAATAATCATATTAAATCCATCTAATGAAGTTGAACTGAGAAATTAGCTTCTACAAAAGCCTGATTACAGTTCCAATTAGGCGCACAAAAACTTCTTCAAATTCTTCCACCCTCTGCTCAAACTCTTCCACACTCTGCCCTGAATGATTTGACCTTTATTCACATTTGTACATCACTTGTACACTTGAGCACTTTTCTCAAAATGAGGAAAACAATCTCATATATATCCGCTACACGGATTTACAATCACTATCCAGTCACCCATAAATAAAGAATGAATTACAACTATCGACCTTGATACATGAATAAATTACAATGTGCACCAACACAAGTCAGTCACAACATAGTGAGGACCCAAACAAACACCTCCAAACATGCCAAACAATAAAATATTAATCGTCATGGATCCACAACATGCTAACATCATCATGTCAGCCAAGAACATGAAAACTCAGGCACACATCGAAAGAATCTCTGATCACGAACACTTCAATCAATGTGGACATACAACAAGGATAGAGCATGATATAGACTCACCATGAATGTCACAGGTACATGCACAACACATGAAATTACCAGAATTTCATCTGCTTCAACCAAGAACACCATCTACAGAAACTGAGTAACTGTAGGCACACAAATCTTTATGTGGATCTCTGAAACTTTCGAGAAACATACTAGAAAGCTTCAGCAGAAAACCCTTTGAAGCATACCTTCATATATTCAACACACAGAGCTTTACAACATTCTGACCTTCTCAGCTCCACTAGTTGCTTGTATTATATTTTTTACAATTTTCTCAATCTCCTCAACATATACAGCCTTAAGCAGATTCAATGCTAATAGTGTTGACATCAATGACAACCACATATCAGCAACATAACCACAACATCCAACAATCTCCCCCTTTGTCATTGATGGCAACACATGATGTGAAAAATAATACCATCAACCCAACTAACTCTTCTTCAACAATCTCTCCCTTAGATTGTACACTCTTTCCTGTTTCCTTCATTGCTTTTCTTTCCCACATTTTTCACATTGTTTCTCTCCCCCTTTGACATCAATGGAAAAGGTACACATGCTCTGATCATAAATTTGAATCATCTGACTACTCCCCCTGAGTAGCAGCCACCACAACATCAATCTGGAATGAGATATGGCTATGAATTCATGGACTAATGCGAATACCTGCATCTTAGTTCTGACTAGGAGGGGAAATCACCCCTAACTTGCATCTGAGGTACTCAAAATTATCCTTAGGCAATGGCTTGGTAAAGATATCTACAATTTTATCATTGGTAGGTATGTACTCCAATCTAACTTCTTTGTCACTTACTTTATCTCTGAAGAAGTGATACTTGATGGATATATGCTTTATCTTTGAATGCAACACTAGATTCTTAGAAATGTTAAGGGAACTTGAATTTTCATAGAATATGGCAACAGGTTCTTCATACTCAAATTTGACATCTCTCAACATTTGCTTCATCCACAATACTTGGGTACAACTATTTGCAACAACAATGTACTCTGCTTTAGCAGTAGATAAGGAAACTGAGTTCTTTTTGCTTAACCAAGATACTAGCTTCTTTCCTAAGAAGAGTGCACCACCACTGGTACTCTTTCGGTCATCTACATCTCCTGCCCAATCAGCATTAGTAAAAGCACTTAGAGTAAGATCATCATCCTTAGGATACCAAAGACCAAGATCAGCTATCCCTTTTAGATATCTGAATATTATTTTTACAACACTCACATGGGACTCTTTAGGATCAGCTTGAAATCTAGAAACCATGCACACAACATTCATTATATCTAGCCTAGTCTGAGTCAAATAGAGTAATCCACCAATCATTGACATGTATCTTGTCTGATTTTCTTTAGGAGAATCATCCTTTTGTTTAAGTTTGCATCCAATCACCATAGGTGTACCAACTGGTTTTGAATATTCCATGCCAAACTTTTCCAGTAACTCTTTCACATACTTAGACTGAGAAACAAAGATTCCATCATCTAACTGAGTGATTTGCAGTCCTAAGAATAATTTCAGCTCTCCTATCATTGACATTTCAAATTCACTTTTCATTTCATCGAAAAACTTCATACACAAATCATCATCACCTTCAAAAATAATATCATCAACAAAGAATTCAATGATCATTTTTTTGCTCTAATCCAGCTTGAAATATAGATTATTGCCAGCAGTACCTTTATTGAATCCAAGTTTCAACAAGTATTTATCCAATCTATCATACCAATCTCTAGGAGCTTTCTTTAGTCCATAAAGAGCTTTCTTTAGTCCATAAAGAGCTTTCTTCAATTGACATACCATGTCCTTTTCATTAGTCAACTGAAATCCATCTAGTTGTTCAACATAAACTTCTCCTTCTAGTTCACCATTCAAAAATGTTGATTTTACATGCATCTAATAAACTTTGTAATTCTTGAAAGTAGCATAAGCAAGAAGTAATCTAACCGCTTCAATTCTAGCAACACGAGCAAAAGTTTCTTCAAAATCAATACCTTCCATCTATGAGTAACCTTTGCAAACTAATCTTGCTTTGTTTTTTACCACACCACCTTGTTCATTCAGCTTATTTCGGAACACCCACTTGGTTCCAATCACATTCTTGTTATGAGGTCTAGGAACAAGATCCCATGTATCATTTTTTTGTATCTGCAACAATTCTTCTTTCATGGCTTCCATCCAATGTTCATCCTTACATGCTTCACTGATATTTCTAGCCTCAACTTTAGAGATTAGACAATATTCTTCCAAAATTCTTCTATTTTGCACACCTTTGCTCTTGTCTCCTATGATCTGACTATCAGGATGATTTTGTCTTACATACTTAGGAGTTTTGATATTTTCTCTTACCTCTTGTTCTTGTGGTATTTCTTCTACATTCTGCTATTTTCTACTTCTTGATTCCCTTGATTCACCGGAATAATTTAAAGTTGATTTTGTGCCTAAACATTACTTTCATTGTTAGTACCATCATGTTGATCATCTGAATCATAACCACTAGATTTGGATAATTTACCAATATCTTCATCAACCTTGACATTTGCACTTTCAACCATTTTCTTCAGCCTTTTATTAAAGCATCGGTAAGCTTTTCTTTTAGTAGAGTATCCTAAAAAGATTCTTTCATCACTTCTAGCATCAAACTTACCTATATCATCATCTCTCTTGATGTAGCATTTGCTTCCAAAGATTTTGAAGTACTTGACAGTAGCCTTATAACCAAACCATAGCTCAAAAGGTATCTTACCAAAATTATTGTTGACATTCACCCTATTAATGGTGTACATAGTAGTACTTATAGCTTCTCTCCATTATAAATGAGGAACATTTGCTTCCAACATCATGGTTCTAGCAGTGTCTAGAACGGTTTTGTTCTTTCTTTCAACAACTCCATTCTGTTGAGGGGTCCAGGGAGCAGATAGCTATCTTTGGATTGCATGCTCTTCACAAAAAGAATTGAATTCCCATGAAGTAAATTCACCACCTCTATTTGACCTTAGACATTTGATCCTTTGACCTATCTCATTCTCTACCATAGATTTAAAACTTTTGAACTTTTCTAATGCTTCATGTTTTTCTCTCAAGAAAACGACCCATATCATTCTAGAATAATCATCAATGAGCAACATAAAAAACCTTTCACCTTGTAGGCTTCTGATTTTGGAAGGACCACATAGATCAGTATGTAGCAAATCCAGTACTCCATTAGAACTATACTGTTTGCTCCAGAAAGAATTTCCTGTTTGCTTTCCCATCTGGCATTCCTTGCACATAGTGTTAGTAGACTTCACTAACTTAGGTAGATCTCTAACTGCTTGAGTAGAGCTTATCTTGAAAATGTTATCAAAGTTCACATGACACAACCTCCTATGCCATAACCAGCTTACATCAATTTGAGCAATCAAACAACTTTCACTAGCAACACTCAATTGAAAGATATTACCTTTTGTCTTTGTTCCTGAAGCAATCATATTTCCTGAACTTCCCAATATTTTGCACTTACCATTCTTGAACTATGTATTGTAACCTTTGTCTACCATTTTTCCAACACTCAACAAGTTATGCTTTAAGACTTCTACATAAAGAAAATCATCAGTATTGTGCTTACCACTAAAATAAATAGTGCCTCTGCCACGAATCACACCAGAAGTGTTGTCTCCAAACCTCACAACACCACCATCATAGTTTCCCAAGCTTACAAATTTTATTTTGTCACTAGTCATATGATGTGAGCATCCGTTGTCAATCACCCACTCATCTTTCTCTTCAACTTTGGTTGCAAGAGCTTTCTCAACATTCACATTACTAGCAGATTCAGTGGACACCTGACCATTTTCTTTGATAGAACTAAATACCCATCCATCTTCATTTCCACTTTCTTTATCAGATTCTTCATCAGTTACACCTTCTTCAACATAATAGCACTTTCTTTGAAATCTAGTGTTCTCAAGTTTATACTTTGAAACTCTTTCAGGACATCTAGATGCAAAATGACCTATCTTACTGCAAGAAAAACATGTAATAGGTAACTTTCCTTTGTACTTACCATGACCTCTTGATTCTCTTTTCACAATCAATTCTTCTAGTTCTTCCAATTCCTTTTCTTCATCTTTAATTCGCTTCATCTCATCTTCATACCTGAATGTTCTCTTGGAACTTTCTCCTGAATCATATCTCTGGTTGCTTTTCCCAGATACAGTAGCCTTGAAAGAAAATTCAGTCTTAGGAGCAAACTCATCGAATTCACTCAATTCAAATGCAACAAGTTTTCTAATCAACATGTCTTTTGTAATATTTGTCACTGTCTTGAGTTCTTCAATAGCATGAACTTTTATCTTGTAAGAAGGGGGTACAGATCTAAGTATCTTAGTCACAATTTCATTATCATCCAAGGTTCCACTGACACATCTAATGTCCATCACCAATTCATTTATCTTATGTGAGAAGGAAAAGATCTTCTCATCTTCACTCATCTTCAAGCTCTCCCATTTTTCTTTTAGACTTTGTAGCTTAGCACTTTTCACTAGTGCATCTCCTTCATACAATGTTTCCAGCTTTTTCCAAATCTGGTATATAGTCTTCAATCTCATCACATTTTTCATCTTTGAATTTTTCAAAGCACTCACTAGTGTTTCTACTGCCCTGGTATTAATTTATGCTTGCTTGATCTCATCTTCAGAGGAGGGAGGAGGGACCATTCTGAGGAATAGTATATGCAATTTGTGTCATTTGCCAGAAAGGTTCACCAATGCACCTTAAATGGCATTCCATCCTGACTTTCCAAAGAGAGTAGTTTGTACCATCGAATCTAGGACTATCCTTTTTGAATGATGCCATCTCGGATCACCTCAAGTTGTTAAGCTTCTTTCGGAGGATCTAGCTCTGATACCAATTGTTGGCAAAAAAAGGATAGACAACTAAGAGGGAGGGGTGAATCAATTGTTACCAAAATCAAACTTATACAACATTAATCAACCTTATATCATAGATCTGATAATTAGCAGTGCAAGCATTAAATCAACAACGCATCAGAGACACATGAACACCAAGATTTTATACGTGGAAATCCTATTAGGGAAAAAACCACAGTGGATGTTAGTCCACAAGATTATACCCTGTTAGAAGTATAATGAAGAATAAAAAGGGAATGCACTTGCATTCAGGTGCACTACCTAGAGCACACTACTCAAAGGGAAGGCTCACTACCTTACATACAATAATCAGATTAAATCCATTTGATGAAGTTGAACTGAGAAATTAGCTTCTACAAAAGCTTGATTACAATTCCAGTTAGGTGCACAAAAACTTCTTCAAACTCTTCCACCCTCTACTCAAATTATTCTACACTCTGCTTTGAATGATTTGACCTTTATTTTTACTTGTACATCACTTGTACACTTGAGCACTTTTCTCAAAATGAGGAAAATAATCTCATATATATCTGCTACACGGATTTACAATCACTATCCAATTGGCCACAAATAATGAATGAATTACAACTATCAGCCTTAATACATGAATGAATTATAATGTGCACTAGCACAAGTCGGTCACAACATAGTGAGGACCCGAACAAACACCTCCAAACATGCCAAATAATAAAATATTAATCCTCATGGATCTGCAACATGCTAACATCATGTCGCCCAAGAACATGAAAACTCGGGCACACATCGAAAGAATCTCCAATCGCAAACACTTCAATCAATGCAGATGTACAACAAGGATAGAACACAATCTAGACTCATCCATGAACATCACAGGTACATGCACAACACATGAAATTACTAGAATTTCATCTGCTTCAACCAAGAACACCATCTACAGAAACTGAGTAACTGTAGGACACATATCTTCATAACTTCCACAAATCTTAATGTGAACCTCTGAAACTTTTGGACAACATACTAGAAAGCTTCAATAGAAAACCCTTTGAAGCGCACCTTCAGATCTTCAACACACAGAGCTTTACAATATTATGACCTTCTCAGCTCCACTGGCTACCTGTACTATATTTTTTTACAATTTTCTCGATCTCCTTGACATATACAACCTTAAGCAGATTCAATGCTAATAGTGTTGACATCAATGACAACCACATATCAGCAACATAACCACAACATCAAACAAAATAAAATTCCATCAAACTCCATAATATCACAACCACATATCAGCAACATAACCAAAACATCAATGACATGTCCAAGAAATTCCATCAAACTCATTAATGTGGCCAAGAATTATCACTTACAAAATAAAAAATTATCCATAATATTTATTTCTAGTGGCCCCATTCTTTCCAATGCATGATATAGAAATATTACTCACCAAAAGAGAAACAATGCAATACTTGGTGGAAAAATTCACTTCTATATGTACCTTGTACATGTCAACCACTATTAGGTTCATTTAAGGCACTCAATTCATAGATATGGTATTTTTGCTTTGGTTGATTCTAATTTTGAAAATCAAACTCTTAGGGGAAAGTCCTTGGGGAAATTTTTTGATTGTGGATTGGATGAATTTGTTATAAATATAGGCTTGTATGCCTTTTTACAATTTTTTTTCTCTATTTGGTATAGTTGAGATTTTAATTCTGATGTATGAAATTTGTATCTCTTTTTTTTTTGTATTAATAATAATATACACACTCAACATACATTGTTCAGATCTAACCTCTAAATATTGGATTAACAACTATAAATTATCATCTGCAACTATAATCAGCCTAAACATTAACAAGAATTACATGAATATAGATTATAAGTAAAACAGGCCTATGATGATTTAGAAGAACTACCAACTATAACTACATGGAGTTTTACAAAAAGAGGTCTTCAAATGGCACTGAAAGCTAATGAGTGTTGCCCCAATTCACAAATGTGCTAATGACTTCCAACTCATTATTTGATATTTGAGATGATTTCTTTAGTCTCTTGATTGTCATTGCTATGTAGTCTTGGATCACTCTTTACTGAATCCTCTTTTTTAGCCACGATCTTGACTTTTAAGTTCCTTTTGAAATGCTTCTAGATCATGCACGAATATGTCCAAGTTTTGTTGACCCGATTGCCACATGTGTCCAAGCCTTCCTTCGTGTTGGTTGAGCAGTACAACCTCATCTTTTAGCAATTTCAAAAATTCATTCTCAGTTATCTCCATAGAAGCCACCACTTGCATAACAACATTAAATAGCGTGAGCCTTTTCATAGACTCGGTAAGTACCCTTCGACACCCACTAAATTTTTCCAAATTCCTAGCCTTCCAGATGTACCACATAATTTCAGATGAAAAAGAAAACCAGAATACATGTAGATCCTTGGTAATCTTTTTCCATGATTTAATAAGACTTTTTTCCAATCAACTTTCCCAATAGAGTTCCAAATGTCCTGTTGGTTGCAAAAAAATTCCATATTTCATTAGCAAAAAAATAGCCAAAAAAATATGATTAATTGTCTTTCAAACCTTGCATAGATTAAAAATAGCAATATCAACATGATTCATTATGTATGGAAGTCCTTGCAACATTAACATCCATCTAAAACAAGTTTTCTTTACATCTTTGCCAAGTTGCCAAATTAAAGTAAACACTTTTTGCCAGGTCTTGTAGTCAAGATTTATTTTCCACACTTTATTGAGGTGTTCAACGAGAGGGTTAGAGCTGATCATTTTTTTATAAATGGATTTATTTTTGACTTCACAAAGAGGAGTAGAGTCATAACACACATAATGAACAAGGGAGGGATTCCCATCTTTAGTGAAAGAACTCCAATTGATGTCCTTGCAAGCTTCTTTAAGAACAGAGAAGGTTCTCACATTAGAAAGGGGAAGGTTAAATTCCACCTTCAATTGATCCCAATCAACTAATGTACCATCCCTTGTAATGCAGTTAAAGATTCAGATCCTAGCTTGGTGCCACTTTTTTGTAGAGAAACCTTGGAGAAGAGCCAAGGTCTTCTCATTATGTTCTAGGTTCCACCAAATAGACCTGCTAGGGTGGACAAGGTTATAATTGTGATCAATAAAAAGCGGGCACTTAATGCTTTCCCTAACTAATTCCCAGGCTCTCCAAATACTTTTGAATACTGTTGACCCTGAAGGAGTGATAGAGTGCTTGGTAATAAACAGATCATTGAAAGGTAGATGTCTCTAGGACTTAGTCATCTTAGGTACTGCTTCTTGGATATTATTCTTGACCAAGACTTTCCATGGCTCATTTCCTTCAAGATACTTTATAATCCATTTAACTGCTAGTGCAATACCATGTGTTTTAAAGTCTTTTAGCCTAAACCATCCATAAGCTTTTTCCAAGCAGCACCATTCCCAATCAACCGAGTGCATTTTCTTTTTTCCTTTCCCATCAGACCAAAGAAGGCATCCGATCTTCTTTTGAATTTCAAGTATTTGGTAGCTATTGAAAAACCAAATTGATGCAAAATATATAGGGGTGCTGCCACAATAATGGGTTACACTTTTTGGGACATCCTGATTCTTACTGAAATCACATATTTTTAGAAAATATAATGATTTAAGCCTTAAAAAGGTTCCATTTTAAGGGTTTTAATTGAAGAGGGTTTGATCAAACCCACTTATATCAAACCCCCTTGGATAGAAAGTCGCTAGTTTTAAACCATACCTATAATGGAGTCTCCTCTACACCTATCAAAATGTTGATAAAAAACCACTTTTGGTTTAACTTTTAGGGGATCAAATTAATTTATTTAAAATTATTTTTTTGTAAACATGTAGTCCTTATTATAAGCTTCCAAAAAAGTATAATTTTAAATATATTTAATTTTATTATTATATTTATTTTTTATTTTTTGTGAATGTAGCTTTTTCAATGAACATCGAGGTCTTTATTTCAAACATACGGAAAAATAGGAAAAGAGACAAAAAAAATTCTTAAAAATGCATGTACACTAGCTATTTATGTCCTTATTCCAACAAAATAAGAATAAGTTAATTCAAATGAATACAAAAAAATTTATGCAGCTGAAAGTATAATATATCCAAATTATAATTACTCTGAATTAGAAAATTAATTAAAAAATATATATGCAACAAAAAATTATGAAAAAATATCCATCCACTAGATAATGGTATGAAAACACTATATTTAAAAAATTAGATTTGTATGCTTTCTATAAAAAAATGTTATGCAGCTGAAAGTAAGCATCAGTTTTTGAAAATGATGTTTAGTAAAAAAAAATAAGTTAATAAAAACTACATAAAATAATTCATAATTTTTTTTTTAATTTTTTTAAAAATTATAATTATATTCTCAACACAAAATATCACAAATCACTAGTTTGCTTCATCTTCAAATTCTTATTGGTTTAGCTTCTATAGGTGTACGAAAGTGAAGATCTGGTGAAAAATGTTGATTTCAATGTCAGGTTTGGCCAAAAAGTGTAACCCATTATTGTGGGATCACCCATAGTATATGAAGACATTATCTTTTGGCATATCTAGATTCTACCAACAATAGAGAGGTACTGTCTATTCCAACAATCAATATTCTTATCTATTTTTGTTTTCATCCAAATCCACATTTCTTTTAGATTGGGGTTCACAAAAAAGGGGATACCCAAGTAGCTTACCTACTTTTGAGGACCTCCCCATTGGAATTCATATTTATGTAGCCAATCAGGAGGAGATTCAAACCACCCAAGCATAATGGATTTCACCCTAGAAACTTTTTCTCCAGAAGCTAAACAAAATATGTTGAGTTTCTCAAGCAGGTTGACTAAGTTTTCCTCTAGTAGCTCAACAAAAATGGTAGTGTCATCAACAAATTGGATGTTAAGGAGCTCATTCTTATCTGAAAATGTCAATCCTTTTACTTTAGGTGAGTTGCAATGATCCCTTAGCAAGTAGTGTAGGACATATGAAGCAATGACAAATAAGGTTGGGGCTAAGGGGTGGACGGGTGCATGGAAATGGGTAGCAATTCTGTGGACACCCCCTAAAAAAATATTTGGAAAACCATAACGCGTTCGCATTATGGTTCGTTATGCTGAGCCTGAGGCTCGACAACTACAAACCAATTATGCGAGCGCATTATAACGCGCTCGCGTTATTGATTGTTAAAAGCAAAAAAAGAAATTCAAATCTCTCATTAGGATTTCGATTGGTTTTTTTTGCAGCAGCGGCCAAAACCACCACAATTTCACGCTCGCGTTTTAGGAGGATAATTTCAACAAATTTCTTCACCAACAATCCCTATTTCTTCGCAACAATGGCGCCACGATGACGAGGAGCTATGAGAGGTAAAGATTCTATGGTTTTTGTTTTGAATTAGTTAGTTTTAGGTTGAATCTGATATTTATTTGTTTGAATTTTTAGGAGATGCAAATCAACCTACAAACCCTTAAAATCCTCAATAGGAAGACCAACCAAATCCTCAAGATCAAAATCAACCACAAAATCAACCTCCTCCACCAATGACTCAACCCCCTCCTAGCACTCAACAAAATTTAATGAGTGAAATTAAGAACAACAAAAAGAGAATTGAGGATTTGATCAGTAGGTTGAGTGATCCAAATGGTTCAACCGTAGAAAGAATGACCCTAGCAAATTCATTAAAAGATATGTTAAAAAATGTAGATTCAATTAGCAAACAAATAACTGGATGGCAAGATAGGAGGCAGGCGGCTAGGGATTATTATGCAAATAAACTATCATACAAGGATGTGAAGGATTTAAAAATTACAAAAGGTGATTTGTGCTCATTATTCACTAACCCACACACAAATCAAAATCTTACCCTCAATGCGAAGAGGTTTTCTATCCATTGGTGCCACCACCAACAGATTAGGGACCAATTTTATGATAGGTGGTACATGGTCTTCGATTACCCACCGTGCAACAATTGCGAGGTCCCGCAATATTTCCTTAGGAAACTATACAGTGAGCTCATATCGAACAAAATCCTAAATTATTTTGATATGAGGGATTTCCAGGGGAGAGGTGGGGGTCACCTCAGGATAGACCTGGTGCACAGCCAGATTCTATGCGGCAAGGTAGACGAGCTCTCGCTAGGCCACCTCGTGAGCACGTTGTTATGCCTTCCCTCGCAAAGGAAAGTGCTAACATAGAGATATTGCAGGAAATCAACACTTTGACCCAGAGTGTCATCCATCATACTAGCCCTATTCTATAGCGCCATCCAAGGGAGTCTTCGAGTGGTGGTCTTCGAACACATGTGTGTCAATCTTGCGGGGCTACTTGTTCATATGACCCCACTGACACTCAGGAGACTGGTACGTAGGATCCGTCTGCAGCTATGGAGATGGAGAGGGCAGCTGACATTTTGCATGAGGCATATGGCATTGATAGTCACGTAAAAGTTAGTGCATGTGTTCATTGAATTTAATTTATTAAATTTCAATTTTGAAATGCAAGATTAACTAAAAATGTTTTATGATTTTAATAAAATTGTAGGGTTACAGTGTTGAGACTAGATACACCGGCCCCCCACCAACCTATTTTTGTAGTACACCTATCGCTAGGGTATGTAACTAATAAACAATTATAAATTTATTGCATGTTAATAGCATTGTTTTACGCATGGTAATTTAATATGCGATTTTGGATGTTGAACAGACTAATATTGGAGGTTTTGATAGAACACTTCCCAGTGGCAGTGGATTTACTCAAACCTTCACGCAGTTAATAGAATAAAGAGCTTAACTAATGAATCAAGTACTTAATAGATTTGTGTAGTTTATATGCACATCGTTGATTACGTTGAATATTTTTTTATTTTATTTTCAGTTGTTGTGAGATGATACACCTTTGAATGTGACGAGGACAATGGATATTGTTGTGACATCTACTATACAATCCTCGATGGCTCTGATAGAAGAGGTATGAGGCAAATTAGTAAATTTACATTTACATTTTTTGTTATAGATGTTAGTTAGTGAAAAATAAAACCATTATTGATTCACGTAGTTTAATTTCTATTTGTATGGTTTATACAGAGCTTGAGCATGCCCAAGCATGGGCGTGAGAATATTTCCCTCATGGAGAGAGATCATGAGATGACTGTAAGTGATTATTTTGTCAAATATATCATTTTTTATAATGTAATTTCTATATATTCATGTCTTTACTTCTTATTGTAACAGTTAAAACTTCACCATGAACTAAACCCTAGGAGGAGTAGCAGGAGCACTCCACGAGTGTAGCAAAAATGAGTGATAGACCTATCGCCATCCAAGCGAAAAGGAAAGGGAAAGATTTTATTTCCAGGGTATGGAGAGAAATTACTTTTGATTCCAGAGTCCTTTGTTGTATGCCTACATGGCAGTTTTGTACATATTTTTTATTGGACATATTTGACATTGTATGCCTATATGGCATTCTCGTAAGCCTATATGGCTATTTTTTACATATATTTCATACTTATATCAACATTTATTGATGTATTCCTACATGGCTATTTGGTTAATACAAATATCTTTTATCGATGCCTATCCATATTTGCATTCTAAATTGATGGTTCAATAGTTATGAGTTACGTGAATTCAAGGTAATTTCTATGTTAATACAAATATCTTTTATCAATGCTTATACTTATGTGATTGATGTATGTTTGTGTATGGAATCATAGTAATTTCTATTTGATGATGTTGTTGTGTCTTTAAGGTTTATTTATAGCCAAATTTATATTAAAGGGTGCATCTAACTTTGAGTCCTTTCCGGATTATATGCTTGAAACATATAGTCCCATATTATAAAAAATTCTCATATAGACCAATCCCACGCTAGGTAATTCAATAATAAAAATAAGTCCGCAAATTGATTATCTTGATCTTCCCTTCTTATTCTCTTTTATACTCGAAAACTATACAATTGAATCCTGATAGCAATATCACAATTTGACACATTGTAGAAAATACCTCCTACTTATCAATTGATGAGCTAAAGGGGCTCTATAATGAATGTTTCATAAGGCACAACACTTGTTGAAGGTTTTTCAAATGGGGTTGCAAGCTAAGTGGGCTTAACCTTGGGGAAAAAACTTTGTGGTTAAGCACTTGAGCTGGAGTAGTACTAGGATGGGTAACCTCGTGGGAAGGCCTAGTGCCTCACCTCTATGAGCATCACTTACATGCAATGAGTGCTAAGTGGGCCATTCATTATCATGAGAGATGGGCTCTTGTGAACTCAGCCCTCTTTCAATCCATGTCAGCCTTGGGACCGTATAGGAAGCTGGAGGTTGTACCAAGTACGGGATCAGCAAATTTGTATAAAAAATCTAAAAAACAAAGAACAGTGTGAATAATTCTTATCATATCTTCTCCAAAAGTTCATCAACAACCTCCATTCAAGCCTCTCAAGGATTTACATAGTGTTTTACACCCTTGTCTAACTTATTCATGCCCTCAACTAACTAAAAACCAACTTTCAAAACAAGTAACCATTGCATTTCAAATTTGTTGCTTTAAGCAACTTACAAATTTGCAACTTTAGACTCCTCCAACCTAGGGGATCGATTTGGTGGAACATAGCTTGGAGCGATTCCACATGTTTCGGTGCAAAAGAGGACCATGTCTAACATAAACATACCTATTTGGACGTGTTGGAACAGTCCTCTTGGTCACACAAGTTGTAGAACGAAAGTTGCACCACTTTGCAACTTTGCACTGCTTGCATTTGATGCTTTTTCCATCAAGTGAAAATTTTCCACCTCGGGAAAACCACTCTGAAATAGCCAAAACCGAGAGAGGTTTTTGTAGAGGGGCTCAAAGTGATCCTATAGGATCAAACGATAATTTTCTAAGCATCATGATATCCGAGTAATAGTATGCTGAATTTTTCAGCCATTTTGCACTTTGGACCCTTAAGGGATCGATCCGATGGAACATAGCTCGAAGCGATTCCATGTGTTTTGGTGTGAAACCAGACCATGCCTAGCATAAACATACCTATTTAGATGTGTTGGAATAGTTAGTTTGGTCATATGAGTTGTAGAGCGAAAGTTGCACCACTTTGCAACTTTGCACAACTTGAATTTGACACTTTTTCCATCAAATGAAAATCCGCCGCCATGAGATAACCACTCCAAGATAGCCAAAACCGAGATAGTTTTTTCTAGAGGGGCCCAACGCCTTCCTGTAGGATCAGAAGAGAATTTTCTAAGTGTAATGGTATCCAAGTAATAGCATGCTGAAGTTTGCAACCATTTTGCACTTTGGACCCTTCAGGAATCAATCCAGTGGAACATAGCTCAGAGCGATTCCATGTGTTTCGGTGTGAAAGAGGACCACTTTGCAACTTTGCACTGCTTGCATTCGATGCTTTTTCCATCAAGTGAAAATCTGCCACCATGGGAAAATCACTTCGAGATAGCCAAAATCGAGAGAGGTTTTTGTAGAGGGGCTCAACATGATCCTGTAGGATTAGATGAGAAGTTTCTAAGCATCACGTTATCCAAGTAATAGCATGCTAAATTTTGCAGCCATTTTGCACTTTGGACCCTTAAGGGATCGATCCGGTGGAACGTAGCTCGGAGTGATTCCACGTGTTTCGGTGCAAAACAAGACCATGCCTAGAATAAACATACCTATGCGGATGCGTTGGAGTAGTTAGTTTGGTCATACGAGTTGCAGAGCGAAAGTTGCACCACTTTGCAACTTTGCACAACTTGAATTTGACACATTTTTCATCAAGTGAAAATCCGCCACCACGAGAAAACCACCCCAAGATAGCCAAAATTGAGAGAGGCTTTTCTAGAGGGGCCCAACGCATTCCTATAGGATCAAACGAGAAGTTTCTAAGTGTAACAGTATCCAAGTAATAGCATGTTGAAGTTTGTAGCCATTTTGGACTTTGGACCCTTTAGGGATCGATCCGATGGAACATAGCTCAGAGCTATTCCACGTGTTTCATGCGAAAGAGGACCATGCCTAGTGTAAACATACCTATTTGGATGTTTTGGAACAGTCCGCTTGGTCACACAAGTTGCAGAACGAAAGTTGCACCACTTTGCAACTTTGCACTGCTTGCATTTGATGCTTTTTCCATCAAGTGAAAATTCGGCACCACGGGAAAACCACTCCGAGATAGCCAAAATTGAGAGAGATTTTTGTAGAGGGGCTCAACACAATCTTGTAGGATCAAATGACAAGTTTCTATGTATCACGTTATCCAAGTAATAGCATGCTAAAGTTTGCAGCCATTTTGCACTTTGGACCCTTAAGGGATTGATCTGATGGAACATAGCTTGGAGTGATTCCACGTGTTTCGGTGTGATAAAATACCATGCCTAGCATAAACATACCTATTCAGATGTGTTGGAGCAATTAGTTTGGTCACACGAGTTGCAAAGCGAAATTTGCACCACTTTGCAACTTTGCACAAATTGAATTTGACACTTTTTCTATCAACTAAAAATCCATCGCCACGAGAAAACCACTCCAAGATAGCCAAAACTGAGAGAGATTTTTCTAGAGGGGCCCAACTTGATCCTATAGGATCAGACAATAATTTTCTAAGTGTAACGGTATCCAATTAATAGCATGTTGAAGTTTGCAGCCATTTTGCACTTTGGACCCTTAAGGGATCGATCCGGTGGAACATAGCTCAGAGTGATTCTACATGTTTTAGTTCAAAAGAGGACCATTCCTAGCGTAAACATACCTATTCGGACATGTTGGAACAGTCTACTTGGTCACATGAGTTGTAGAAAAAAAGTTGCACCACTTTGCAACTTTGCACTGCTTGCATTTGATGCTTTTTCCATCAAGTGAAAATCCGCCACCATGGGAAAACCACTCTGAGATAGCCAAAATTGAGAGGGGTTTTTGTAGAGGGGATTAACTCAATCTTATAGGATTAGACAATAAGCTTCTAAGCATCACGCTATCCGAGTAATAGCTTGCTAAAGTTTGTAGCTATTTTGCACTTTGGACCCTTAAGGGATCGATCCGGTGGAACATAGCTCGAAGTGATTCCATGTGTTTTGGTGTGAAAGAGGACCATGCCTAGCGTAAAAACACCTATTCGGATGTGTTGGAGTGGTTAGTTTGGTCACACGAGTTGCAGAGCGAAAGTTGCACCACTTTGTAACTTTGCACAGCTTGAATTTGACACTTTTTCTATCAACTGAAAATCCGCCGCCACGAGAAAACCACTCCGAGATAGCCAAAACCGAGAGAGGTTTTTCTAGAGGGGTCCATTGTGATCCTGTAGGATCAGATGAGAAATTTCTAAGTGTCATGATATCTAAGCAATAGTATGCTGAAGTTTGCAGCCATTTTGCACTTTGGACCCTTAAGGGATCGATCCGGTGGAACATAGCTCAGAGCAATTCTACATGTTTCGGTGCAAAAGAGGACCATGTCTAGAATAAACATACCTATTCGGATGTGTTGGAACAGTCTGCTTGGTCACACGAGCTGCAAAAAAAAAGTTGCAAATTGTTTACATGACCTTTTTCACATTGTTTACATTTCAAAATTCAAAGTTTGCAAATTTTCCTATTCAAGGCATTTACAGAACAAGGTGCTACTACACCAAACATGAACTCAAACCTTACAATATTTGAGTATATCTCATTATGTAATTAAATCTTATTACAATGCCTCAGGCACTTCGTTCTTACAAATATTTTACAATGTCACTCACACATTCGAGATTATCTTTAAATGTCTACATCATAGGTGCTCATTATGAGGTTAACTTCAAATGAGTAACTTGAGATTCCCTCGCTAAGCTTCACATGCTCTTTTATAATGGCTTGAAATCAAAATTGAGATTTGTCAAGATCATCAAAATAAGGATGTTGCATTGCTTTTTTGGTTGAGATTCTCTTTGATGGCTCTTAAATGAACATTTTCTACAGCGAAAGATCAATCAATTTTTAGTAGTTTACTTACAAATATGCAAAGTAAAAGAGAAAAAGAAAGAGCATCCAAAATGGAAATGAAATAAAAATAGATGGAAGGCACTTACAGATGTTGCATGCAGGCATCAAAATAAGGATGTTGCATTGCTTTTCTGGCTGACATTCTCTTGGATGGCTCATATATTTGCATTTTTTGCAAGGGGACACCAATCACTGTAAAAGAAGATGATAGCATTGGCATCAAACAAATTAATGTGCATACAAGTATAAATTAATAAGAACCAATGTGCATATACTTACAAATTAATCCAACGAACCATCCGGGTCTGCTCTACTCTTTATTGTGTCAAGTATTGCCTCATGGTCAGACTCATGGACCTTCCATAACGTCTTGTTCAAAGGTCTACCCCCATATTTGGTCAAATGAACATTGGATGCCACGACAAGGTTTGAGTAATGAAGAATCTTATGATGCATGTCAAAGTCCTAAAATAGCCAATGTTTAACACTTGAATGTGGGTACCTTCTAAGCCATGTTCCAGTAACCACAACTGAGCTTGTAGGGTATTCAATGTTTTCTCCATCTATAACTGGGGCCTCCAAATTTTTTTGGTCTCAACACAATGACACAAGTAATAGTTTCTTCCCTCTTCATTTTCTTCATCTACAATAACTGCATAAACATGCCCTGCATTGATATGTGCAAAAAATCTCTTGAAATTTTTCAACATTACGAATACAGTACAAAGTAAGATAACGATATGGAATTTCAACAACTAAGAAAGTAGATATATCACCTGGTTGAACTAGATCTGATACGTGGTCAAAGTCGACCGATGATTCCATCTGTGTCAGTTCCAATTCCGTCAGAGCATGATACGTGTGAAGTGGGCTAAGATAACTTGTGAACCATTTGTCAACCCACTCCCCTGACTCAATCATTCCAGGCTTGCATTGTACATGAATAACAAAATCATGCCATCTTTCCTGTATCGATAATCTATGAACCTGCATTTGAGCTAAGGAAAGAGTGTACCTCACTCGATCTTGTTAGTGTATAATAGTCTTCATATGGTGCAATGTTAGTATCATCCATCAATCAAAAAAATCTACGAACTGAAGATGTATACTTGTTACCTGGACCCATCAAAGCATTACACCACTCAACGATTCATTTTGCATCTGTCAACTTTGCACTATCTTTATACTTTAACTCTTCTCGTGCTAATGCTCTTTTCACGCATGCTCCTACACCATCATGCTCCCCCTTTCCATGTCCGGCCTCAAAAAAGTTCCACATATGTTGAACACCTGTAATGACATGCATCTTGCACAACCAGTAGAACATGTGCGAGTTCTTGAACTGTGATGCACAGTTATCAGACCATATTATATGTTGATTGTAGTCTATGCCCCTCTGAGCCAAACCACTGTAGAACATCTGGAAGCAACCTTGCACGAACTCTGGAGAATGTGTGCGATCATCACTAATGTAAAAGTGGTACTCCCTCAATACTTTCCTTTGCTCATCTGTACTATCAGATGCATGAATGAATGCTATGTGCACAAATATTGAAACTTGTGTGGAGTTGTAATACTATGACTGCACCTCATATTGTGGCTATAGAGTGTAGTCTCTGCAAAGCAAACCATGGATACTATGCTTCCAACTGGAAAGGTGTCCTTGCATAGCTTGAACTACGCATCCAACCATCAGGCTCTATGGGTATGCATTGCATACTTAGAAAATATACTATCATGAAATGTGGTCATAAATTAGTACAGTGGAATCTTCTCAATAAGAAAATCACACCTTTTTGATTGAGACCCATCTTTTGTAGCATATGCCACTATTTTATACTTCTCGAACTCTACTAGTTTATGTCCCACCTCATCTGTTCTTTCCATATGTTGACATGCTGGCATACGATGGAAGCCACCGCAATGCTCACATGAACCATCCAAGCATGTTGTCCTATAGAATATCTAGCCATCCTCTATTTCACATAATTTTTTTGATAAGAACTCTCTTGAAGATTTTGGTGGGGCTTCTATGCCACAATCCTGCAAAACATTGTTAGTATGCAAATCTAAACATATAGAACATTAAACATCATAATGGTTAGAAAATTCAATATGTAGTCTACAACAACAAGTAGTGCATGTGTGATTTATCTTGACATAAAAAGGTTTAAGCAATTCAAAAAATCTTTGAGAAATACTAATTTGAGGATAATCATTTTCAAATTTTTGAAAAAATTGGGTTTGAGTCATATCCAAAAAATGCTTTGGATGCGGCTCACGATTCTGACTACCGATTCTCCTTCTTACCACATCCCTTTGATTCGGATATGGCCTTGTGTTACTCTTCCAATACTCTTCAATTAGTGTTCTCAAGGCTTCGACAACTTCTTTACCTTTTCATGACAGTCTCCTTGAGAATGCCCATAATTCATTTGTATCATTGCCCTCAATTCTTTGCCGCCTTTGAATGGCTCTTGATAAATTTTTTCTGCTAATTCCCATTTGTTCACTAGTATTTTTAATTAGATGAGCTCTCTTTGTTTGAAAGCTTACCAAAGTCGATTTAATGACACATCGGGTGACATTACTATCCTTTGAGTGTGAGGTCTTACCCACAATCTCATAAGCATCCATTAGATTCTTCACAATAGTGTCTTCACTTGATGTATTCGATGTTCTCAACCCAAAAGTCTTCATGATGTTCCTATACTTTACACCCCACATCATTTCAACAAATAGTTGACATCTTGCAGTCTCATTTATCCTTTCAAAGAATCGTTCCCAAATCTTATCAGCATATCTTCTACAAGTGTGTGTTGAAATCTTACCTTCCATGTGCTGCAAAATCTCATCATCAATATTAATCAAATACTTTGGCTTTCTATGCAAAATTCTTGGTGGTGTTCTCCTAGGTACATACATCTCAACATTAGTAATTTCATCAATATTTAATTGAGGTGGGCTATATTGTATACCTTCAATCAAGGGTGGAGAAGAAGACATACCTTGAGGTTCACATGGGGATGATGGCATACCTTCTTCATCAATTTCGAGTGATGATGTACTCTCAACTTGAGATGTGTTGTATAGCGTCCAACAATATTCACTTGCGGTACATGGTGTCCCTCCATATTCACTTGTAGTAGATGTCGTAGAGGGTGTGTCTCCAACTATGGTATCTGAATTTGTCTTACGACAATGCTTTAGCATTCGTGCTTGTTGTGCTGCCAATTCTTGTTCTCTTTTTTATGGTTAAGGTTCCTCTATAATCAGGTTATTTTCATCAATTGTTTCCAATTTCTTCTTTTCATGATATGCCACCACCTGAACTCTCTCCTTTTCTTTCAAGTTTTCGTTCTCTTCATCTGTTAGTTTCCTCTCTGTCTTTTTCTTCAGCATGGCGGATAATTTTATCTGTACTATGGTAATGAGATGAATATTAGTTCCTAAAAAATGTATCCATTCAAGTTAATTGAAAAATATATGTCATTGAAGGATTCATTTAAATAATACTTACAATCATCGTGTACAAAAGTTAACCTAGCATGTAGACAAATGTGTACAAACTATGGAAGCACTAGGCTGGCCAGAGCACATTTCTAACTAAAAGTGAATAACCATGATGGTGATTCTGAAAACTAATGAGTGAATGGAATTTGAGTGTTTGATAATTTTTTGGTGTAGGAGTACCTTGACAATCTATGCTTCCATTTTGAAATTTGATTCAATTTTGGTTATCTTCATGTTGTAAGAGGGTCAATAAAGACATTTTCCATGTACCGGTTATATGAGCTTTCAAAGGTGGTTGTTTTTTATTTATAGGCATTGGGGGGAGTTGGTTGTCATTTCAAAATGTTTAAACAACCTCCATTGGCTCGAAGGGGGGATTTTTGTTCATTTTTAAATCCATTTTTTTGATAAAAAAATGTTGTTTTCCAGAAATTCACTGGTTTTTTTACACTTTCCTGCACTTGTACGGATCTATACAACCTCCCCTTGATAGAAAACTAATATAATATTGTAGGCACATGTCTTAACTCTCTAATTCATCAGTTCTGAGGGGCTTAACAATACGTTTGAAGGGAGCAATTGACAATTTTCTGAAACTGCTCATTTCAAGCTAGTCAAGGGTTTTAGTAGGATTTAATTATGAAATGACCATCCCACCTACTATTATGACTTTTTTCTTAGTGGGATGGAATTTAAATTGTTAGAGTAGGGTCTTTTATTGTTGAACATGCCTTGGAATGAAACTAATGACAATAGGATGGGGTTCTTAGGCTGAAACAAGCACTTTTCCATGAGAATTTGAGGAACCAAGGAGTGATTTTGAAAACATGTTGAAGGAGTGGTCTATATAATGAACTTTTGACCTTTTTTAGGGTATTTTGAAGATTTTTGATGTTTTGGAATGGTTTGGGAAGTCCCGGGTATAGGAGTTTCTATAAACCCTCCCTCTTTGCATTGAAAAATGGGGGTTTTTGTATTGGAAGCCTAGTTGAGCGAGTAAGGTCCTAATACCTAGAAAATATCTTGTTTTGAGACCTAATTAATGACTTTTTTTGGGTTTGGAAGTCTGGTGTGATGATCTAAGGGTAGTTCCTTTGTAAAATTGGCCTACTTGGAGGCCTAAAATAGTGAAAAGGTCAATTTTCTTAAATTTGTCCCAAAGGAGTGATGTGATGGGTTAAGGTATGTCTTGAAACTTTGAAATGGGTGCTAGAATCATTCTTTTATTTTCCTAGTGTTTTGGAAAGTTTTGGAGTTAAGGGCCCAAAACTAGTTTTGCACAGTAACTAGATTCCAAGGGTGAAATGTGGGAAATAGTGTTTATGTTTGTTGTCCAGCTTGGAGGAGTGTTGGGATTGTTCCATTAGGCCTTTTTAATCTTGTTATATGCCTCTTGAAGGAAATTTGACATCTTCAATGGTTTTGGGTCCTCTAACTTTGCATCAAAAATGAGTATCACAATCTGAAGTGTGTGCATGGTTTGGGAGATACATGTGACAGTTTGGAGATGCTTGGCTACTAGTAATGTGGATAGTGAACAAAGGAACTAATTTTGTGTGTAAGGGAAGACTTCTGAAAGGTTTCATTTTTGTTGTACTAACTCAAACAAAGATTTATTAAGAAAATAATGGCTTGGTTGTGCCTTAAGAATTATAGTTTTTGTTTGTAAACAATGGTGCCATTATGGAAGATTTAAGAAAACTTGTGAATGACATAATCATTGGTTGATGTTTTGAGGAACCTAGTTGATTGTAATCAATTATTTTCAAGATTTTCAAGGTGTTTTGAAGGTCCTTAAAAGGAATTGGGAACTCTTAATGCTAATTTGAGTATACGAATCAAATGTTTTGTGAAGGGAAATATAGTTGAATAAGTGTGTCAAGAAAGGTGTTGATTTATTCCTTTGTACTGAATTAGTTTGTGCAGAGTTATTGGAAGGTGTTTGGACCCTTCGAAGGAATGGGAGAGGCTTGGAGTTGTATTAAAGGATGAATTTTGGTGAATGGTTTTGAGTTTCCAATCAACTTTATGCTATGTTACAATCAATTTTATGATGGTTAATCTATTTTTTTGAGTCTGACAAAGAGTTGAAACCATTTTATAATGTTTTGATGAAAAGATGATTGAGTTTGTTTGTTGATCTTCTTCAATTTAATTTAGGGTCAGAAGTACCCTTGATGATTTATGGATCCTGGTAGATGTTATGCATCAAGTTTAAAATAGTAATTGGCAAGTGTATATAATCGTGTATATAATGGTAATTTAAAATGTGCATTGACAACCTAAGGTTATAATGACAAACAAAAATGAAAGAAAGACATAATAGAATGAAAGAAAATTTGTAAAGACTTCACATACCTAAAAAACCAGACTTTAAAATGGAGAATTTTGACCCAATTATGTAGCCTTAGCTTCTTCTTTCTTCAAACTCCACAACAATTTGACTTGTTCAAACGCTTGTTCCCCTCCAAACATCAATTGTATATTAGTTTTCAATGGAATTCAAACTTCAATTGATATTATATGACTTTCAACGTGGAAACTCTGCTATTTCATGCAAAGGTGGTAGAAAGATCATGGAAAAGGTGATGGAATGTGAAAAACATGCTTGCACACTTCACAACATCATCAAAAAGCTGCTTTTTGTCAAAGCACATGCAGAACCAGGGGAATATGCAGACTGTGGGCCTTGAAATCATGGGTATATAGAGTTTTTTACCGTTTTAGTGGAGTACAACACACGCTCGCATTATAACATGAGTGTGTTATGTGAAATATGGTTTTCTTAGTATATTTCTTTTCTCCCTCTTTGTCTTTACCCTCTATCCTAATTCTATAGTTATCCCGTCCACCCTTATAGTAGAGGAGATAAAGGTGAGTGTGTGTGTGTGTGAGAGAGAGAGAGAGAGAGGTAGAGGGAGAGTGGGAGAGAGAGAGAGGGAGAGAGATGGAGGGAGAGGGAGAGGGAGACAGGGAGGAAGAGGTAGAGGGTTAGAAATAGAAAGTGGGAGACATGGAGATAGATAGGGAGGGAGAGAGGGGTAGAGTGGGAGAGAAAAAGGGAGAGAGGGAGGGAGAGGGAGTGGGAGAGAAAGATGGAGAGAGGAGGGAGAGGGATAGGA
>CM021107.1:367227830-367312785 GCA_007115665.2 Sequoiadendron giganteum | reverse complement strand
CCTCAACCCTTAATCCCTCAACCTTCAATCCTTAAACCCTAAACCCTTGTACCCTCTACCCTTTACATTGGACCTTGAACCTAATCCTTCAACCATATACCCTCAAACCTATACCCTAAACCCTCTACCCTCAACCAAGTAAACCCTTAACCCTAAACCCTTAACCCCAAACCCTTCAACCCTAAACCCTTAAAATTTCTACCCTATACCCTCAACCAAATACCCTCTACCATCGACCCTATTCCCTCAACCCTCAACCCTCAAACCTTAAACCCTAATACCCTAGAAACCATCCACCCTATAGGTCCCCCACCCTAATCCCTCAACCCCTATCACTTTCTCTCTATCTATACATCTCACCTCTCCCTCCTTCCCTCCCTCCTACCCTCTCTAATTGTCTCTATCTATTATCTCCCTCTTTCTGCGTACCTCTCATTCAATCAATCCCTACCACTCTCTCACTCCCTTTATCCATCTCACTTTATGTCCCTCCCACTCCATCCCACTCTCTCCCACTACCTCTCTCTCCCTCTCTCTCTCTCAGGTCTCTCCCTCTGGCAACCTACCTAGGTAACTCTCTCTTTTTCTCTCTCCCCTCTCTCTATCTATCCCTCCAAACCTATCTAGATAATTCCCTCTCACTCCACCCCCCTCTTTCTCTACCTCTATCAGGTCACTCCCTCCCACACCCTCTCCCTCTCTCAGGTCTCTCACTCACACTCCCTCTCTCTCACACTCCATCTCTCTCCCACTCCCTCCCTCTCACACTCCATCTCTCTCACACTCCTTCTCACTACCTATCTATCAAGTCTCTCCCTCTCACCCCCCTCACACTCTCAAGTCTCTCCCTTTGGCACCATACCTACATAACTCTCTCTTTCTCTCTGTCTCTCTCTCCCCCCCCCTCTCTCTCTCCCTCTCCCTCAATTCTCTCTCTCCCACCCCCCCTCTCTCTCTCCCTCCCTCTCTCCCTCCCACCCTACCTAGCTAAGTCCCCCTCACTCCAACCCCTTCTCTCCCACTCCCTCTTTCTTAAACTCTCAATTACACCCCCTCTCCATCTCTCTAGACTCTATCTCTCTCTAAATTCTCCCTTCGTCTAAAGACATACATAAATGCATACATACAAGCATAATACATATGTACATATAATCTTACATCCATACAAGCATACATACATACATGAAATACATGTACATACAAACACACAAATATATTAGCATACATTCAATATATTGGCATTTAACATAAAGGAAGACAGAACGCGAGCACGTTATAATGTGCTTGCGTTATGTCCTAGTTGACATGTTTCTCGCAAAAGCAAAAACCATGTGAAAAGTGAGATATAACGTGAGCGCATAATAACACGCTCGTGTTATATCTTGCTTTGGGAATTCCAGAGCCTTAGGCTTGGTATTTGCCTTGGAATACAAACCCAAAGGCTTGGAGGGCATTCCCAATGACCATACACGTGTTTTTAAAAAATCCACCATATTTCTTATAATTGAGTTCGTGCTCACTGCCAGGATTGCACGTGGTTCAATATCGAAAAAATCGAACACATGGGTAATGTTGGGTCATCTCTTAGCTATCCAATGATGTAATTTTTTTCACTTTCTGAAAATGTTAAGTCGTTCATCCATAATTTATTTTATCTGTATGTCTTTTTTTTGCCAAAAAGCAGTCTTTGGTATTTTTTTCGTTATAAATTAACCGTTCATCAATTTTTCAAATAAATTTTATTTTTAGAAACTAGACTCCATTTTACAAAATGAAAAAATAAAAAATAAAAAAAATCAATTAGTTTCCAAAATTTGTAGGGGTAGCACGGCCAAAATTCTATTTTCAGGAAATGTCCACTTCGCAAATTAGTAAAAAATCAAATATTCATTAAAAAATTATCAAAAAAATCATGCATCAACTACATACTGTTAGCTAACTTCCGACCATTGCGATTTTAAAAATACTAAAAAAAATTTCACCATACGAGGGTTGTACAAGAGTTGCTATGTTATGTTTTTCTAACAAAAACAACACCAATTTGTGTACGTCCCTCGTTTGAACCCCTTAATCTCAACCATTTTCAAAATAAATTAGTAGTTTAGAAAGTAGATTCAGAGCACTTGAATCCTTCTTTTTGTTCCATCTCAAAAATTTGAGTCTAAGTATCCTCAATTTCACGTCCAAGGTCAGTATTTCCTGATTTTAGAAAAAAGTTGTCCACTTAAGTCCCCTTTTTGGGAACCATCTTGGTGCACTTACCCGGGTAGCCTTTTCTAATTGATCTTTCAAGCTTGAAAACCTCAAAAAAAGTCCCATTCACATCAATTTGGGCAGTAGCATCTCTCAGGAGTGTATCAACCATGTTGCAGAAAGCTTGTGGGAAACCAAATGCTTCAAGAGTCACTATGAGAAAGGGCCATTCTACCCTATCATAAGCTTTTTCAAAATCAAGTAGAAGCATGACAGCCTTTTGATCAGATCGCTTCACCCAATCCATAGCTTCCCAACTCATGATCAAGTTTTCAAGGATGTATCTTCCCTTGATAAAGCTAGTTTGAGGGTTGTTGATGAATTTTGGTAGTAAATTAGTGAGCCTTAGTGCCAGGACCTTGGCCAACACCTTGTATGAGACATTCAACATCATGATAGGCCTCCAATTCTTTAACAAAGTTTTGTCTCATTCTTTGGGTAACAACCTGATGAGGCCCCTATTTATACTTCCCCCAATGAGCCTTTATTGAGTGCTTCCATGTAAACTTGGTAGAGATCTTCACAAATCCATTCGTTGAATTTTTTATAGAATTCCACTGGCAGACCATCAATCCCAGGTGATTTATCATTGTCCATGGAGGCTATGGCTTTCTTAATTTCATCTTTGGTTATGCTACATGACAAGGCTATGGAATCCTCTTTGGTGATCTTAGTAGGAATTAAACCCCTGACTATGTTTCTTTTTTGGTTGCACCCTTCCTTATGAATCACTTATTTTGTAATTATAAAGAGTAACATATATGTATGTGTTCAAAATTATTCTTATAACAACATATGTAGCTATTTTTTATTCTCAAAAGCATTAATATATGAAATAATTGCTCCAAAATTATGGGTTGTTTAATGCATGTGTATTATGTTTTTAATATTTTTTGTTGACTATTACATTGTGTTTTATAAAACTCTACTCTGATTACAAGAGAATATCTAATCAATGCGAGCCTTTCTTTTGTGTGTTTTCTCTTGAGTCTCTTTCATTTTTACCCTCCCCTTAACAATTAGGCTTATGTAGAATAGATAAGGAGCCAACATTATAATCTTGGAAACTAAATCATAAATCTATCCCACATCTATGAGGTTGTCCATGTTGTTGGTCATATGTGGTATAATTGTCCTAAATTGAAATTTAGACCTATTAATTGTGTGTGAGCAAGAAAGTTGGAATTTTGAAATTTTGGCCATTGACTTTGGAAAAGGCCATGTGACATTTTTCACCCTCATGAACTAAATAGAGAAACAAAATAAAAAGGAGTTAGTTGTATTTATTTTGGAGTAGTTAATCTATGGAGGTTGTGATTGTTGAAGCATGTTGGGAAATAAATATATAAATCTCTTATTGGTGACCATTAGAGTTCTAAGGATGGGTAATTCAATGGATTCCTAGATGGTTGGGAGATTTCTAATTTTTAATCATTCCATTTCTACAACAATCATTCATTTACAAGGAAATAAAGTAGCCAAAGTGAAGATAAAAGGGAACTTTGAGATATTTTTATGGTTCAGTTGGCTCAAAAAATATCTTGTAGGAGATGTAGGTAGATGATAGGGCGTTTCAAAGTTTTGTGGTTTTAGGAACATAGAAGGGGCAAGTGAGCTTGATTGGTAAACAATAACAATCCTAAAATATGACTATTGTGGCATTCTAAACCTCATAACTAGCATTGATTAGTAATGGATGTTGAAGGCATACCCTTCCAATATTTTTTCACTCATCGTGTGGTTTCCCTAGAGGAAAACTAATGTTTAAGGTGTTTTGTTTTCTTTTGTTTACCTTTTTATTTTTATTCCTTTCTTATTATTCATTGTTCCATAGTATTTCATTGAGTTGGGTTTGAGTTAACTTAATAATCCGTAATTAATGAGTCATTAGTCTAATAAATCCAATTATTTATGCATCAAGTGATATAAAATCATTAAGATCATAATTGTTGATTAGGATTAAGAAATTTTATGTCATCCATGTGGTCAAGAGGTAATGAAACCTCACTTCCCTACAAATTCAAGGTAAAGGAGAGGATAGAGAAGTTTGTTTTAGAAGAATTGAATAAGATGTGGCTAGGATTTCCAATTTAAAGGGAAGATAGACCAGATGGAGAGTTTCATCCAAGATTTGGTTGAGAAAATTATTTTTATGCTTCAATCTAAGGAATAAGTAAGAAAAAAATGCTTTTTTTTCTAATAAATAAGAAAAAATGTTAAAAATTGAATTTAGGAAGAATAATCATTCATATAAAATGTCCTTAAAGCTAAGAAAAAGATTGATAATTGTCATATGATGAAAATAATAGTGCTAAATTTTTTTATCAATGGATATCCTAAATGGAGTTCTTTGTAGCATTCATAAACTTACCCCTAGTCAATAAATATTCTTTGCCAAGTTCAAATTGTCAAGTCATGCTCTCATGTGACATGAGAGTTATGCATTATCCCTAGTGTTGCAAATTTCCTCCTATTTGAGTGGGAAAACTTCAAGATGTATGCCAAATTAATCAATGTTGAAAATTTGTATTAGAGGATATCTCACATGGAGCTCTTTTATCCTTTATAAACTTATGCATAAAAAAACTCCTTTGCCAAGATCAAATGAAAATTCATGTTATCACATGGTATGTGAGTTTTGTAGTATTGCTAGAGTGTAAAAAGTTCCTTCCATTTCTAAGTAGTGGGAAGACTTTAAGATAATAAAGAAATAATTGTATCGTATGTTTTATGAAGAGGAAAAATTTATCCAATGCCACTACTTTCAAAAATGACAAGGATAGAATGTATAAGAGTATATCAATGAGTTCCAAAAGAGGGTAGTTCAACTAGAAAAAAATGTCACGAAAAAAGACATCTTGATGAAGTAAATACGTGGACTATTTGGTCACTTAAGAGCACCAATATTCATGGAAAATCCTAAAGATACAAATGAGGTGTGTTCCTAGGCCCATCATATGGAGATGGATAAGGAGGTGTCTTCTTTCAAAATTAAGAATAAAGAAAAGGATAGTAGCAAGGAGGTTAGAAGAATTGGGTGAAAGAAAATGGGAAAAAGAAATAATGTCAACACTACATTCCAAATGGACAAGGGAAAGTGAAAATTCAAAAAATAGTTATCTCGTTGTTGGAAAGAAGGGTTTGAGGATGAGAAATGTTAGAAACTACATCCAAAAAAATAAAAAAAGATTCAAGGTGCTTTTGATTCAAACATAATCTATTGTGTTGTGTAGAAATAGATGTGCAAGGTGAATGAGAATTTCGAAGCACATGAAAGAGACATCAAAAATCTCTTTCACATTAACATCTTAATTAATGACAACAAGGTAAGCTCTTTGTTTTATGCATGTTCTTAGGGTAAATCTCACAAAATCTAGTGAATGATGTTACATCCCAAGTTGTCAGGTTACTTTTTACTATTACTATATAGTGTAGATATGAATGTAATGTGAAATTTGGAGATGCTTGTGCCTTGTTATCAATATGTATGTTACTATGTTATCTCATTTGACTTTGTTTCATTTGATGTTATCTCAATTGATGTTATTCATGGTAAAATATTGCCTATATGTGAACTGAGCATACACACACATCAGTATAGATTGAGTGAACTGAGTCAGTTATGTTGGTTCTAGATAAGTCATCTGTAGCTCGTATATTGGCATTAAGAGTCTTGTCTACTTCTTTACACTTTATGAGTGATGTTTATCTATATATTTGTCTCGTTGTATTATGATCATTATGATGGTAACGTAAATGAATGTAAGTGAATAGGGGGTGGACATGTATCCATGTATATAGTATATACACGTATCCATATGTATATACATATCAATATAGTTGTATGATTGACAAATGGATAAGCTCATATAGATGCATCGGTATGGTATACCTACACATATGCGTACATTGAGGTATATGCAAGTATATACATTTATATGTGTACACAACCTATATTATATGGATATTAATAATATATTATATTATTATTGCCTGACAATTTTACATATACATATATATGTATATAAACATATCGGGTATGTTGACTGGCTCACGATATATATTTATATTTGTTTAAATGTATATATACTAATTATATATTAAAGATTATATATATATATATATATAAATTATAGTAATATTAAGACATATAAATATATATTTATATTTATACTTGGGTATTTAAATATAAATATATAAAAATATGCTTAAAATATTTAAAACTATCATTATATATATAATAAAATATATAATTTAAATTATTAAACTTTGGAAAATCAAATTATTTCCATATTGATTTTATACTAATCTTCAACTTAGGAAATTGACTTATTTCCTATTCTTATGTGAAAGTCGAAATATTTGTCTCCAAACTATGGAAATTGGGCTAATATTATATTAAATATTTTATTTCCTATTCAATAAAATATTCACCGTGAGGAGGTTGGTGATGGCATTTTCCTAGCGCTGGGCTTCTGCTAGGGCAGCGATGCCATATCTCTACTTCTGGTTCTCCTGTGCGGGGGCTAGCCTGTCCCTCTCTCGGCCTATTGTGGTGTGAGCGGCTACTGGGGTGCGTGCGGGTGGTGACTGTGGTGTGGACTGCGCAGGTTTGGTTGGGTTTGTGAGTGGTGGCTATGGTGTGGTGTCCGCAGGGGTTGCAGGGTTTGTGTGGGGTGTTGTGGGGGGTGTCGTTGGTGGTGTGGGGTGTGGTGCTTGGGGTGTGTGAGGTGTGGTGGCTAGGGTGGTGGGTTTTGAATACGGTGGTATGGCTGAGGTCTCCAAGAGCCTAACAATCTCGGGCGTGAAGCCATGTCCAGGTCTCTCTACAGGTGTGCATGTTCCATCAATGAATTCTTCATTTGTGGGCGAGAGCTCTAAACTTAAAAACGTGAATGGATGTCTTCCGTGAAGTAATGATCGCCCAGTTCTGGTTATCTCCCTGGAATCTGTGCAAGAGGACTTTTCTTATTGGAGCCAACATGTGCTGATTTGTAAATTTTTGGGTATTCGTGTTCCCCTCTCAGCTTTGGAGTCCTAGATCCGTAGATCCTGGCAAGTTGAAGGCGACTTTGATATTCTGGTGGCTGGGAATGGTTTTTTTATGGTTGATTTTTCTTGCATGTCGGATCGCAATTACGTTTTCGAGGGAGGGTCGTACTTTTACAATCATGTGGGGTTGTTCATGAAACCCTGGCATGGAGGTTTCAATGCGGCAGAGGATTTTCCTTCCTGAGTTCCTGTGTGGGTCTGCTTGCCATGGCTGTCGTTGGAGTTCTAGAGAGAAGATATTTTGCATCAGATTGCTGCATTATTGGGGAAGTCGGCTGCCATTGCTCAAAATACTTTGGATAAAAAGGTATTTTCATTTGCTCGCATTTGTGTTGAAATTGACTTAAATAATCCATTACCATATTCTTTGGAAATTTGTATTGGCTCTACCTCGTGGATTCATCAGCTAGATTATGAATCCTCCCTTTTCGATGTCATTTTTGTCATGAGTATGGCCACCTTCAACGCCAGTGCCCAAGGGTTTCCCAATCGGCGGGAGTTTCTTCTCCTCCTTCGGGGCCTTTAGCTGAGAAGGGAGATAAGGGCAAGGTGCCTATGACTGAGGGGGGGCCTAATGATGGCTTTATTCCTGTCAAGTTGAAAGCTAGGAGGAGGGGTCAAAAGCAACCCTATAAAGATAGACAGAGTGACCAGGGTTTCAATCGTTTTGAGGTCTTGGATAGTCAGGCCTTAGAGGAGGGGATCCCGAATGAGATCTTGTTTGGGGCCACGGGTATGGACACCGGGCTGGAGCAAGCAATTGTTGTTATGGATAACTCTCTGCCATTGGAACAGGGGGGTGTTGGGCTCCCTGATGATTATGTTAGTCTACAGGATGATATTGTTTTAGCAGATTTGGCTAAGGAGGCATTGTCTGCAAGTAAAGGTAGGGGCTCGGCTACTGGTCTTGGGGTACAACAACACCCCCTCAAAAAGGGACATTTTGAGAACTCCTCCAAAGTTGGTCGAAAGAAGGATGTAGACAAGCTCAAAATTACTAGGGATTTGTTGGTGGAATCGGGGTCGGTTAAGACCATTGAGGCCCACTTTGTCCAACCTTCCTCATGATTATTCTATCATGGAATGCAAGGGGTTTGAATAGCACCCCCCATCAAAAGGATATTCAGGATCTTATTGGGATACATTCTCTAGATATTTTCTGTGTTCAGGAGACTAAGCTTCAACTGGACCTCATGCTTCAGCTCTCTCCTCGTATTTAGTGGTCTGGTCAGTGCCAGTGTATTGGGTCTATGGGAACTTCTGGAGGTTTGGCTCTTTTTTGGGATCCTCATAAGGTTGTTCCTCACTGGTGGATCTCTAGTCATTCCTCTATTTCAGTGGCGGCTTCTATCTTGGAATATGGGGAGACTATTTTGGTGAGTGATGTTTATGCTCCAATTGATATTTGCGGTAAAATCCAGCTTTGGGCCCATATCAGGTACGTTAGGTCTTGTGCTCCTTATTTGCCTTGGATCTTAGTTGGAGATTTCAATTCTGTGTTGTGTTTAGAGGAAAAAAGAGGGGGGTTTTCGAGACTGGGTCCTGCTTTTGATCTATTTCGTGCTAATGTGGATCTCTTGCGCTTGTTGATATCAAACCCTCCAATGGCATTTTTACTTGGAATAACAGGCGGAGTGGGCCAGCTGCGATTTCTGAGCGGCTGGATAGATTTTTGGTCTCTTGTTTTTGGGTTGGGGGCAGGTTGGTCACCTGCTCTGAGATCCTGGATTGGCGCGACTCGGATCACTGGCCAATTAAGTTTTCAGCTTCTGCCCTCCCTAATTCTAAGAACCCTCCCTTCAAATTTCAGATTATGTGGCTGCATGATCCTTCCTTATATAATCTTGTTGCTCAGTGGTGGAAGGATGGAGCTCATGTGTATGGTACTGCTATGTATTCTTTCATCAAGAAGCTGCAGTATGTCAAGTTTCATCTTAAGCGTTGGAATAGAGTGTGTTTTGGCAATTTATGCACTAAAATAAGGGAAGCGCAGGAGGGCCTTTCCTTTATCACTCGCCAGATTAGGGATCTGAGATTTTCTGAGGCTCTGGGGCATGTTGAGTCCCAAGCACTGAAAGTGGTGGAGGAGTGGGAGCTTCGTGAAGAAATTTTCTGGAAACAAAAGTCTAGGGTTGACTAGCTTCAAGTGGGTGACAGGAATACTGCTTTCTTTCATCACTCTGTGCAGGCTCATTGGAATAAGTTTCATATCCCTTCTCTTGTCAATCATGAGGGCTCTTCTATATCTTCATAGCAGGCTCTATCCAAGGAGGCCCGTCAATTCTTCTCTGCTTTGTTTACCAGGGATTCACCCCCTGTTGAGGCTGATGAGGATTTGGTCCTTTCCTGTATTCCTTCTTTGATCTCTAATGACTTGAACGCGTCTCTGATTCGCCCGATTACTTTGTCTGAAGTGGAGGAGGTTGTGTTTGGGATGAATAAGGGGAAAGCTCCTGACCCTGATGGTTTTCCTATTGAATTCTTCCAAGAGTTTTGGGATATTATGAAGTTGGATTTGTTGGAGGTGGTTCATGAGTCTCTTCAAAACAAGTAGATGCTTTGTGCCCTGAATGCTACTTTTTTGGTTCTCATACCTAAGAAGGAAGGGGCTGATCGACTTGATTATCTTATACCTATTGCGCTCTGCAATGTGGTGTATAAGATTTTTATGAAGTTGATTGTAGAGAGGCTTAAATCTTGTTTGTCTATTGTTATTTTTGAGGAGCAAGGTGGCTTTGTGGAGGGTCGTCAAATTTTGGATGGAGTGGTGGTTGCCTCTGAAGTCATTCATTCCATGGAAATCTTTAAGGATAGGTCTATGTTCATTAAGCTGGATATGGCCAAAGCTTATGATAGAGTTAAATGGAGATTTCTTCAAAAGATTCTGTTGGACTTTGGGTTTTCTCCTGATTGGGTGAGTTGGACTATGAGTTGTGTGACTTCTTCCTCCTTTTCGGTTATTGTGAATGGTGAACCTTCGGAGCTATTTGGTGCTTTGAGGGGCCTTCGTCAGGGGGATCTGATCTCTCCTTATCTATTTATTATTCTGGCAGAGGGTCTGGGGTGTTTCCTTAAATTCCAGGTCTCTCAAGGTTTGATTCATGGGTGGCAGTGGGGAATGGGTCTTCCAGCGCTTTCTCATCTCCAGTTTGTGGATGATACCTCCCTTATGGGAGTGGCTCGTATTTGTGAAGCTCAAGCCTTCAGGCAAGCTTTGGATATCTACCTTGCTGCTTCGGGTTAGAAAGTCAATGAGCAGAAGTCCTCTATTTTCTTCTTTAATACTCCCCAAGCTATACAACGGAGGATTGCTGGAATTTTGCGCTTTCAAATTGGGTCTCTTCCCTTTGTCTACTTGGGGATTCCTCTTGCTATTGGCAGGCAGCCTCGGTCCTCCTAGCAGCTGGTGCTTGATAAGCTGAGGAAGAAGGTAACTCATTGGACTCATCGGTGGTTGTCTACAGCTGCTAGAGTTACTCTCCTTAAGTCTGTTATCCAGGCCCTCCCCATCTACAGGTGTTTTGTCCATTCGGCCCCTATGTATTTCCTGAGGGAATTTGATGCTCTCTCTCGTCAATTCCTTTGGAGTGGCAACTTGATGTCTTCTAAGTGGAGCCTTGTAAATTGGGATTTTGTGTGTTGCCTGAAGCAGGAGGGGGGTCTTGGCTTACGCTCTGCCATTTTGAATGGGAAAGTTCTTGCTACTAAGTTGTATTAGCGGTGGTGCACTAATCAGCACCAGTTATGGCTCAGATTCTCAACCATAAGTATCTTAGAGGTGTTGCTTCCTTTGAGGTCCCTCGCTATCCTCTGGAGGGGAGTGGTTCTATGATTTGGCATACTCTGAAAGTGGGGGCTCAGTTGATTAAGCGAGCTCTTTTTTGGATCTATCACTCAAGATCACAGGCTCTTTTCTGGTTTGATGCGTGGGATGGGCACCCACCCCTTCTCTCTAGTTATCCTCATCTTTAGCCCCTTTGTGATGTTTTTACTGTTGTTGGTTGGGACACTGTTGAGCATTACAAGACCGCTGAGCGTTTTGGTTCGGTTGTTACCTTTCATTGGAAGCTCCCTGCTGAATGGCCTCTTGGGGGGTCTGAGGGGAGTAGGCGAGAGCTTACCCGGCTTTTGAGCTCCCATGCTTGTAATTCTTTGCAGGGCCCAGATATTTTGGCTTGGGATGGTGTGGTTATGTCTGGGAAGTATTCTGTGTCTGCTGGATATAAGCAGTTGTGTAGGCAGTTGTTTGGCGATATGGAGGTCCCTTGGTGGAGGCAAGTCTGGCACAAGTTGTCTTGGCCTAAGTGCAATTTCTTCATGTGGTTAGTGACTCAGAACAGGTGTCTCACTTGGGATAATCTTTGCAAGCGTGGTTTCCAAGGCCCCTCAAGATGTGTGTTGTGTTGTGATTCTGAAGAAAGTGTCTGTCATCTTTTCTTCCAATGCCCTTACGCTAGGGAGATTTGGCATTTTTGGTGGAGGGTGTGGAATACGCCTTGCTGGCATGTTTTCTCATTAGCTTAGTTTGTGGACCGTTGGGGTAGGGCCCCTATTTCTACTCCCTTTCTTCATGTGGCCTAGGGGATTGGCCCGTCCATCATTATATGGAATCTTTGGTTGGAGAGGAATCATCAGATTTTTCAGGAAGTGTTGTTGGTGGCCCCTCGCCTGTGGCAGAAAATTCTACATTCCTTGGGAGAAACTGTTGCTGCTAAATGTGATCTGTCTGTTTCGGTGGCCCCTTGTGATGTTGTTTGTTTTAATCGTCTTCATCTTCCTCCTCTGCAACAACAACTCATGTGCAACAGATGTAGACATCCTACTCCGAAGGTGAATAGGGAGGGAAGATGGTCCCCTCCTCCTCAGGGGATCCTCAAACTTAACACTGATGGCTCTTCTCGTGGAAACCTTGGTCATGCTGGTATTGGTGTTGTTGTTTGTGATAGCTTCAGAGATGTTCAGTTTATTTTCTCGATGTATAAGGGTGTTTATTCTAATAATTTAATGGAGGCTCAAGCGATTTTATTGGCGGTGGAGCGTGGAAGCCAATTGAGGTGGCACAAAATCATTTGTGAGTTTGACTCGCAGGTTGTGGTGAACCTGTTGAAAAGGAAAAATTTAGATGATGTTAGCTGGCAGTTGGCTTTGATTGTGGAAGAGATTCTCAACCTTTTCTCTTCTCTGGAGGTTGCTACTTTCACTCATATTCCTAGGGAGTGGAATGGTGTTGCGGATGGTTTGGCTAAATGGGCCTCTAACCATATTCATGACTGGACCATGCTGGATTGGGGTCAATTACCCCCTGATTTGTCTCAACAGTTGGACCACTTGGTGGAACTTGATAGGGCTATGTAACGGCCTTGATTTGTACTTTTCCTTGGTTTAATAAAGTTTTTACCCCTCTTATTTAAAAAAATAAATAAAATATTCACCATTTAACTATGCAATCAGGTGATTTCATATTTAATCTGATTTGTATCATTTGAACTTAGGAAATCAAATTATTTTTGATCTCATGAAATATTTGTCTCTTAAACTTTAGAGATCGAAATTTTTTTTATCATTCATTTTATTGAACGCTAAAAGAAAATTATAGCGCAAATAAAACACGCACCTAGTAAATGCGTGAGACCTGGAAATTGAAAAAATTCAAACATAGTTATAGTGTCGACTCAGCCAGTAGGATGCTATGTGTTTAGGAACTATCAAATGACTTTTTCCTACTTAAAATATCACCCGCCATTTTATGAAGTTGGCGCCTTTATTAGTAAATTAACTTGTAGGTGTCAAATGACACAAACTCTTCATGGACAATTGAATTAGTCTACCTTTTGTGATCAATTCCTAAATGTCGACTCACCTTGATTAAGCTTAGTATGTGAGTGGAATTTCACCACATATGGAGTTGAAAAATTCACATTCTGTGATGTCAAATTACATGCCACTTTTGAAGGAATTCGATGGGGCTGTGAGACTCTATAAATAGCTACCTCACTTCTTCATTCTAGAGGCATTATGTTCTATAACAAATTTTTATCTGAGCATACATTATGTTTAAAAAGTGTCAATTTATCATTTCTTGAGAGCCGTATTATTCTGTAAATTGAGTTTGTTCATCAAATTTCTATTTCAATATTGAGCTACCAGAGAGTTTCATATTTCAATCAAGCTACAACCATTACCAGTCTGATTCATCATTTCCTGAGAGATAAATTATGAGAGAGGAAAATAGGGTTTGGAAGAAGATAGGTTGAATCTTTATCATTTGGAGAAAAGATAAAAAATATTTTGAGATTACCAGTCTGTGCTATTGCCATATGCGTATATCTCTAAGAGTCATTAGCTACAGTCATTCATCATTTTATGTGTGACAATTGATGCAGTCATCATCATAATTCTGAGTCATATTCATAACCAACAATATTCATATTTCTGAGAGATTGTTTACATTTAGAGGAAAATGTATTTTACCCATGGAATACACCTTTTCTATGAGAATGTTTTTGAGAGTAAGAAAAAGGGAATTTTGTGAGGAAATCATCATCTTCTGAGGGACTGGAAACTTGATACATAAAACTGGATTGAGCAACCAAAGGAGAATGTTGTCTGTCAAACATCATATAGGAAGTGATAATAGGCATGGGGTTTTTCTACTTCTTAATGTTTGCAAAAGAATTATTGTGTTTTCTTTACTGCATGAAATGTATTTTCTACCAGTGCAATAGAAGTGTTTTTGTTGTCTTCTGGAAAAAGAGAATTGAAGTCTTTAGACTATTTTCACAAGATGTTTTTAAGTACTTCGTAATAGGATTTTTTTTTGGCACATATACTTAATTGTATTAGAAATATCAGTTCAACACAAGTATTTAACTATACTAGGTATGCCAAAGAGATCACTTGACTGGGGAATTCAACTATATTACATAAGGTACAACATAAGTATTTAATTATACTAGCTATGTTTGAACATACGATGTTTTATGTTTGTATTTATTGTCAGTACATAGGAAATGAATTGTTGCATTCTAGTTATAATTTGCAGTAATTGTATGATCTCCATATAAAGAGAGTACCGATTGCTTTAGTTACTAAATACTAGGTCTGAAATGAGGACAAGAGTCAAGTAAATTCTACCAGCTTAAGTTATTAGGTTAACTTAGATAAGCTTGAGTTTCCCCTAGGATAAATATTTCTAGTATATGAGGGATTATGTGAATTACTTGTTGTGCTGATTCATTTCTAGCAGTTAGTAGGTTGTAGGATTGTCTGGGGTGACTAATTATCCAATGAAAGACATAACCTATGCACAGTGTAAGATAGCCCTAAGTCAAATCGACCCTGAATGGTGTATGTGATAGATGACCCTTAGTAGAAATGCTATATGGAACACTTTGGCCAAAGTAGTGTAATGTACCTACATCCTCTTAGACTAGGTGATGATTACACTGCTAGTTCATCATGATCTAATAGTACATGCTAGTTCGAGATTGTGGGATTACAAGGACCTAATCATGTAGGACACACCACTATGCTCAGTTGGTCAACAGTATTGGTTACTCTACCAATCTCTTCGTTGAAGGGAGGGTCATCTATTGAATAATAGATGTGCAGGGGACTGCATTATAAGTTCATGGTTGGTAGAAAAGCGCCCGAGTGATGCTTCTCCTCCACAACAGGCTATTGAAGTACCAAGATTTGAAAAGGAAGATCCTGAACCATCTTACTACTATTTGTTCTAAATTTCATTGGAGCTATGATAGTTAAGGTACATTTTCTTGTTATTTATACTTGTGAAGTTATTGTAATGAAATAGAATATTTATTGTAATTTTATTATGATATCTTGTTCATATATTATCAATAAAGGAAAGAAAATTTATATTGCAATGACGTGTTAGCATATTTATTTACTCGTTTGATGTAAAATTGGAATTTTTTTATTTTACCGAAGGGTCAGGTCGTTACAAATGAACTGGGACTAGTAGCTATAGATCAGTTGCATCTTTATGCATTCAGTTGGCTAAAAGATGGCATGGAGATAAAGGTGAAGAAGCAATGAATTATTTTTTCTATTGGAATTAATTTGAATGAAGTGTTTGTTGATGTGGTACCATTAGATGTATGCAACCATATTTAAAATTCCATATATGTAGCTTCAAGAAGCTACATATTGGATAAGACCAAATAAATATATAGGTTGATTGTAGACAAAGGACAATATATTTTGAGGCAACCAAAAATAAAATGCTAATCACCATGATAAATGCAACAAAGCTAGTCAATTGATCAATGCAAGTGGCAAGTTTTCCTTGATGATGATAGGAAAGGGAGAATCAAAATCAATTGAATTGAAGGAGTTTCATGGGTTTTGTACTCATCAAGATTAACATGGTGTTTTAGATTTGGAGAGAAATTTTTTAAATTTATTTGAAGAACCCAAAAGGATACCCCTAAAGAGAGCTATCAAACATGAAATATAGTTATCACTTGAGTGTTCTTTACTCAAGTTGGGATTGTATAAGTAGAGTTTTGTTGAAGCACGTGTAGTCAATGATAAATCTCTAAGTTATTGCAGCAAGGAGTTATTAAATCAAGTACATCTCCACATGAATCACTTATTGTGCTAATGCCAAAAAATAACAGGAATTATGCATAAATTATTGGGGGTTGAAAAAGATTACCATGAAGAAAATATACACTACCTTAAATTGGCGATCTATTGGATCATTTACAGCAATGCCAGGGATTCATGAAATTGGACCTTAAATTTTGGTACCACCAAGGGAGGATCAAGGAATAGGACATGTAGAAGACAACATTCAAGACATGTCAAGGAATATTTCAATGTTTGGTTTTACCATGTGGGTTGTGTAATGTGTGGGAAACCTTCATGCACCTCATGAATGAGGTATTGAGGTTTCTCATTGATTCTTATGTTATTGTATACCTAGGTGCTATTTTGGTTTTTAGTAGAATGTATAAAGAACATTTAGTTCATTTTGGAAAATGTGTTTTAAGATTTTGAAGGAGAATTTGTTTAAGGTTTTCAATGGGATGAGATTGATTATCTATTGAATCAATTGCAACATGCAATAATTTTATTAAATTACACCTTAAATTTGGGTATCACTGATTGAGAATCAAGGAAGGGGATGTGTGGGAAACATTGAAGACATGTCAAGGACTCTTTGAGTGGTTGTTTTTACCATTTAGTTTTGTAATGTGCCAACAACCTTCATGCACCTCATGAATGAGGTATTGAGGCCACTCATTGATTCTTGTGTTATTGTATACCTAGATGATATTTTGGTTTTCATCAAGATGCATGAAGAACATTTAGTTCATTTGGAAAATGTCTTTAATATTTTGAAGGAGAATGATTTGTTGAATGGTAAGAAGTGTTAGTATGCCAAAACCTCATTTATATACCTTGGTCACATGGTGTTTGAGAAGAGATAAGGATTGATCCATCCAAGGTTGAGGCAATTGTTAATTTGTCAAATCCCACTACTATGTGCAATACATGAAGCTTTGTGGGTGTAGCCAAATTTCTCCATAATTTTGTAAAATATTTTTCTTATGTTGTTTCTCTTTTGCGTGAAGTTGCATGCAAAGGAAAGAAATTCCATTAGGGTAATAAACAATAAGAAGATTTTAAAGAGATAAAGAAGAAAACTATTATAATGTCAATTCTTGTTTTACCTAATTTGCATACTATGTTTGAGGTAGAGATGGATGCAAGTGATTATGCTATGGGTGTGATGCTGCTACAAAGAGGCAATCTTGTTTGTTATCATTCAGAGGTATCCAAGGGGCTATTTTTAAAGTACAAAACTTATGGAAAAAATTGTAAGCAATTGTGTCTATGGTGAAGAAGTGGAAACATCATTCATGGGAAGAAAGATATTAGTGCACACCAATCATAATTCATTATAGTACTTGTAAGAAAAATTAAAGTTGCAACAATATAGACATTATAAATAGATGGGGTTTTCTTCAATTATCTTGTGGTCAAAGACAAATGTGTTGTAACTAACAAGGTGGCTGACATGTCTAAACCACCTGCTTTTTTTTGTAGTCAATATCTTATCCAAGTTGAATTCTTTCAGTGGTGATGCATATGTAGAAGATTATGTAGAAGATATAAATTTCAATGAGGTATATCAAATTGTAAGTAGCAAGAAACCAATTGATTTTGAGCCTCATCAAGACTACCACCTTCAAGAAAGACTCTTTTATAAATAATGTAAATTGTGTGTCTAAAGAGCATGGAGTTTTTCTAATTTATAAGGCACATAGATCATGGATAGTTGGACATCTTGGGGTGAACAAAATTGTAAATAGCCTCCAACATTTTTTTTATTGGCTATGAAAAAAAACTAATGTTGCAAAATTTGTACAAAGTTGTCAATGGTATAATGTGAGTAAGCCAAATAATCAAATATTGGTGCTATATCAACCATTTCCCATACCTAAAAGACCTTGGAAGAGCATCTCCATGGACTTTTTTGGAGGTTTTGTTAAAACAAAAAGGATAAATTCTTATATTCTTTTGATTGTGAATTGTTTTAGTAAAATGTGTGTTGATTGCTTGTAAGAAAACAATGATTGGAAGTGATGATGCTGAATTATTTGTTAGTCATGTATGATACATTGTGGAATACCAAAGAGTGTCATTTCATAGAAGTAGTCTAGATGTTTTAGAAAAATTTAGTGCACACTATGAGAAAAAATGGACACAAAAATTAAATAGTTCATTAATTTCATCCACAAACAAATGGACAGATAGAAGTTGTGAACAATTTTTTTGTGAAACCACTAGAGGGTATAATCAAAGGTTTCCTAATGGATAGGATGCACATTTGGTGTACATTAAACATTCTTACTATAGAGCTATTCATTCTTTAATGAATCTTTCACCTTTTGAAGCATGTTCGACTTTAGGCCACCAAGCCTACTTGATGTGTCATTTGGATAGTCAAGAGGCTAGAAAATGGACTCAAAGGTTAATAGTGTTCACAAGTTTGATAAGAGAATGAGATAGATTCATCTCCAAATCCAAATGAGACTAAAAGAATCTCAACTTAGGTGCAATAAATGTCATGAATAGCACCAAACAAAGCATAAGTTTTATGTGGGTGATATGGTTTGGATGTACTTAGGTAAGGAAATACAACAAGGGCATTCTAAAAAGCATGAGCCTTTGTAGTATGGTCCATTTCAAATTAAAAAAGTAGGTTAGGTACACCACTTTTCATATGAATTGCTTGAATACTTGAAGATATTTTCAACTGTTGATGTTGACCACTTACACGTGCTTGAGCCTTCCATGTTATATAAAGAACTAGAGGATGGCATTCACCCTTGCATGATTTTACACGTAAGGAGATGGATGAGTTGGAGGAGGATGTCATTCTTGACAAGGTGAAATGGACCACACAATGAGATTGAAAGGTATGACTAGTTGGTGAGAAAAAGTAGTGTATCCAAATAAAGTTAAATGAATGTCTCATGAAGAATGAGTAAAAAGTACCCATATTTGATTGCGTCCTAAGGTTTTTGGGCCCCTTGTTTCGAGAGACATAATCCAAAATCGATTTGAATGGTTTAGATTGGGTTGGTTCTTAAGTCATGCACCTACTTGAAGCAATATTAAGTTCAATTGTAGAATTGTTTAAGTAGTGTATTTATTGCTAGAATGGATATACAAAAGGTTTGTGGTTACAAGATAATTTGCAATAATTCTTGTTAATAGTATAGAACATTACCACAAGGCTCATGGAGATATTAGCATTACTTGTTCAAACTTTTAGATACTAACATGTGTATATGTGGCTAGCGATGTGACTTTAGTAGCTAACTAAGTGAAGCTAAAGGTGGGTGATGCTACTAAAGTGTTTGTAGTTAGTTGATGAAGTGTATCATTTGCCTAATGAAGTGTTGTAGAGTGCATTTTGTTAATAATATTGTTGCTAAAGTGCATCCATTGACTAATGAAGTGTTGTAGGATGCATTTTGCTAACAAAGTATCATGATGGATACAAAAATTATAGTAATTGATGAATTGAGAAAAGAGATAGCTATAGGATACAAGTTGCTACTAAAGTGGTCAAATATGTTATTAAAATGGTTGGGGAGGAAAGTTGATGTTTTTAAGGTTTGATCTAGCCATCAACTTTGGAAAAGGCTTTGTGGATTATGTAGGGCAACAAAACAAAGAGGAGACAATCGTTTTTGTTTTAAGGCAATTGACTTATGGTGGTTGTGGCTAGTGAAGCATGCTGGTGGTAAATTTATAAATCTCTTGCTAGTGACTTAGATTGTTGAAGATGGGAAATTTGATGGATTCCTAGATGACTGGGTAGCTTCAAATTTCCAACATTCCATTTCTACAACAATTATTCATTTCCTAAGTCGAGAGACTAGAGGTAAAAAATAAGGGGAGTTTTAAGACTATTTGAAGGTTCAGTTGGCTTTGAAAGTGACTCTTGTAGGTGATGTAGAAAAAAGGTCTTGTGGAGTTCTATGATTTTAGGAACACAAAAGTGGCAAGAGAGTGTGATTGATACACTATAACATTCTTGAAATACCATTGTTGTGGCATTATACACCCCATAACTAGCATCAATTAGTAATGGGTTGTTGAAGGCATACCCATACAAGAATTTTTCACTCATCTTGGGTTTTCTCTACAAGAAAATGATCACAACATGTGTGTTTCTTTCTTGTGTGGACTATGTTATTTCTATTCCTTTATTTTTTATTTGTTATTACATAATATTTTTTTGAGAGTGGAGTGTGAATTAACCTAACAACCCACAATTGGTGAGCCTTTAGGATAATAAATCCAATGATTTATGAATCATAAGAAAATACAACAAACACTCCTTCAAACTCATTTGATAAAAATGAACAACAATAGCTAACCCCAAAAATTAAAAATTTGCTCATCAGAAAAAATTTCCAAGGTAACTCTTGAACATTCAAGTAGACAAAGGCAACATTCACTTTTAATCTAATCTCCTCCAATTCTATGGCTTTCAACACTTACTTGGAACAAATAATAGGTTAGAAGGCCTATGGTCCTCCTTTGGTTTATACGCCATATGCTTTGGTTACATGTTCATTCTCCCTTGTGCATATAGTGAAAGGCGCTCCTCACCAATCAACAATACTTCTCCCCACAAAACGTTTTTGCAAGATTTATTGCCCACTCCCTTTCTCCCCACCTTCGTGATAACATGTGAGCTAAGGCACACTTCAATCAGGTCAAACTTAGAATTCCTTATCCTTCACAACCAAAAGGACACATGACAATATAAGTCCAATCTTTAACATGAATTATTGACCACTTTTTTTACTTCTCCTTCTCGCTTACCTTTCTACTCCTTTTACAATCCTTTTCACATCACCCTTTCTTTAAAGTATGACCAACCACTAGCACAACTCATCAAAAATGACATAAGCCAAAACCAAACAACACACAAACCAAAATCAACACAATGAATGAAAGAAAGATTTTAATGACGTCCACAAAACTAAATAGTCTATGGGACTGAGACAAACAAACTTAATTTGTCATTCATGCTCTTTTCCAAGTCAGATCTCCTGCTATTAATTTTGACTAGAAGGTGGGCCATCTGGTAAATCTTATCTTCCTCAAATAACTGTCACATATTGTCCACAGTCAATCTATTTTCTTGTTGAGTACGAATATCTTCATTAGCCGTGCATTCCATGATGAAGTGTCATTTTGTTTCCACCGCCCCCTTATTGTAAAATATGCAAGTTCTTTCTTCCCAAGTTTCCTTAGGTATCTTCCACCTACTAGTCTCACACCTAAGATGATGTGATCCTATCCTCAATTGTGCAACTAATAGCCTCACTTTCCCTTTAATAGCTGCACCTAAATAAGTTTTTTTGCCATGATCCTTTGTCGGGTTAAACTCTTTGTTGTAGTATGCTTTTTTTTGTCTAATTTGTCTTGACCACATGGCAGTCCTAAAATTTTTCATCACATAGTTTTTTATTTCACTATTGGTGCTAGGACACTCTTGTAAATTGATGTCCTACTTGTTCAACCACTTGTTGTTCTACTTCATCCAAGTTTTCTTTCTATGATCTAGCGTCTCTTCCATAGCTGTTTTGAGCCAACAGTGGTTATCCATGTTTTCAACCTTCTTTAAATAAATTATCAACCGGGTTATCGCCAATGCTTCCAATGGAAATGGCCCCACTTCAGCTAAAAGAATTTCATATGGGACTGTGGTTTTAACTTTGATATTGCTTGTTATTAGGTGTTTTTGGATTCTTTCTATTTGTCATAATCAAAATAAATAAATAAAATACCAACTGTAAGTGTGAATAAGTAAATAAGTAAACAAAATAGAAACACTTCTTAATGAAACATTATATCAAGATTTAATAGCAATTAACTAATTAAAAGAACATAAAACTTGAGAGTGTCTCATTGTACCCTATCTCCAAAGATTTATTAAATCACCAAGGGCTCTCAGATTTGGTAAGCACTAATGACTGTTAAAATGTCAATCTAGAGAATGGAATGATGCTAGATGCAAGAAACCGATCCTGTATTATGATATCTAATTGATAAAAATAAGCTATTGTAATCTAAATTGACTTGAAACTATGATGATGAAGCTACAGTAAAACTATGATGCATCCATGATTATGATTCTAAAAGATGATATATGATTCTATTTGCTATATGCTTAAATGTTTAATTGCTTGATTGCTCTATTGTTTCAGAGTGAGTTTGCACAAAGATGAGATCCATTTCTTGTTGAATGAGGCTGTATTTATAGATTCACGACAACACATTTGCACAAGGGCAGCACAACAAAGGCTTGGACTTAATCTAGAGAATTGAATGGTGAGAGATTGAGAAGTTTGAGATGATCATGAGAATGGTGTCTCCCCATGAAAACATTAGGCAAGATGATAGGAAGGATCAAAAGAAGAAGATTTGAGAGATTGATTCAAATTTGTTTCCAATTTGTCTCCACAGCTTCCCATGAATGCCAGTTGAATTAATTAGATATGAAATATCTAATTTTATTGGTGAGTGAATAGAGAAAATTTCCCTTTATTTGAATATTTTGATTTATTCAAAATTTAGCAAAATAAGATATTTAATTAAATAAAACAAATATTTGACATTTTCTTATTTAATAAAAAAGGATATGATAATTAAATAAAAACTTTAGGATATCTTTATTTAATTAAGAGGAAATATGATAAAAATAGAAGAATTAATAGTGAGCTTAATATAAATAACTATTTCTATTTATTTATTAAGTAGATGAATTTAACTATAATAATTAAATAAAACAAAGTGAAATTCATTTATTTAATTAAGACGAAAATAATAGAATAGAGATTAAAGGATTTATGATGAACTATATAAATAAATATTTCCATTTATTTAATAGTAGAGGAATTAAAGGTAATTAATCAAATAAGTGGTATTTAATTAATTAGATTCTTCAAACCATTTTTAGGTGTATACATTTTGCCCCTCTTTGAAGTGATGTGTTTATGCATTACTTCAAATAAAATTTTGTGCTGCTGCTGCTAGTATCGACGAAAAAAATTTAGTTTGCCCCAGACATTGATTTTTAGGTGATCGATAAATATATGCCCCCTCAGGAGATAAATTTTTGATTTTTTGATTTTTTTGGACTTTTCGAATTTTTTCAAAAAAAAAAAATTATTATTTTTATGATTTTCCAATTATTTGATGATGATTCGTTGGTGAAATAATTTATCTCTCGATTAAAAATGTAGAAAGTTTGGCCCTAGAGGAGTTGGAATTAATTTTTCTTGAAATAAATATATAAATCCCATCAAAAATCCCCCTAAAATAACCTATAAAAGGTCAAAAAGGTCATTTTCAAATGCATTTGTACATGTGAGCTTTGAAAACTTTGTGAGAGAGCAATTTGAGTAAAATGTCGATTCCATACCATAACCACCGGTTCGAGCGTGTGCGACACCACCAGTGCCCTACCGTTTATGGACCTCTGGTACGTACCCATAAACCTCCTCGTGTTTCGTGCATTCTCATTTTTCGTGTAATTTTTCGTATTTTGATTTTTTTTGTAGTTTAACGCTTCAACCACATGTTGTAGATCTTCAACATTCTCATGTAGCGCTCCTAGGGTCTGTTTTAGTGCTTCTAAGAATTAGCGCTTTGTTTAGGTAAATTAGCGCTTCAACAGTATAGATTAACGCTTCAAAAACATTAGCGCTTTGATTAGGTAAATTAGCGCTTTGACAACTAATTGTAGCGCTTTGAGGGATTTAGCGCTTCGAGCTACTGTTCCAGCGCTTTGACCACCTAAAATAGCGCTTTGAATGATGTGGCGCTTTGATAGTCTATTCTAGCGCTTTTGACTGATGAAATGACACTTTTGATATTTTAGCACTTTGAATACCTGTTTTAGCGCATATAAGTCAGATTTGATAAAACTTGTCAAATTCTTCTTTGATTTTGTCGATTCGAATCGTGTCAACCATTTGGTTTCGATATGATTTGATGATCTGAATAACCTTGATGATGTTCAACCTCATAATGAGTTAGGTTTGATGATTGATAGACAAGAATTATCCTCATGATAGGTGATGAACAATTACAAATGTGATGAACCTCATGATAGGTGAGGTTAATTTGATAAATTGACCTTATGATAGGCGAGGTACAATCAAAGATTGATAATAATGTCCTCATGATAGGTGAAGATTGATGATGCTTGCTCGCAAGTTTTTTTTTTTTAATTAAAATTTGCATCAAGAGCTGATTAGATTTGATATGTGATATTTTGACCAAGTGTACTGATTTTGAACATTTTATGATGATAGGAGCATTTGGGTAACCTCCAGATATGAGAGTGTTTTCCATGGACATTCGACTTGATACCACAGCTTACACCAGATGAGACACAGATCATTGTTCGATGTGGACTAGCTTCACTTCTTGACATGCCCCAGATTAGGATTAATTGGAGTCTCCTTACAACATTAGCAGAGCGATGGCACAGTGACCATAACACCTTCCACTTACCCACTAGTGAGATGACAGTCACCCCAGAGGATGTCTGGTTGATTTTACGAATACCGTTTGTTGGGGAGATCATAGTATATGATTCACAGGAGGTGGGTGGGACATATGCTCTTCGTAGAGATTTTAGGATGATCATATTGTTGGGATGTGGATCCCATGGCGGGAGATGATGGACACATATGCCACCCTACCGTCAGTTCTTGCAGGATTCATTGGAGGGTTCCTTTGTTCTGATCGCAGGTCAAAGGGACTATCTGCTGGATGGGGCCGCATACTAGAGAGCATGGTCGTGCACAAGACTAGATATGCTTGGGGGATGTGCATGTTGGCACATCTATATCATGATTTACATTCAGCTGTATATTTGAGAGGCCGTAGCTTATCATCGGGAGCCACTTTGCTTCAAGTTTGGGCGTGGGAGCATATTGTTGTCAGGCAACCACTGCCAGTATGAGACAGACCTGCCACCAAGCCATATGTTTTCAAATATAGAGGTCGACTTACCTAGTCTAGAATGGGTAAGTTGGAGCATTGGAGGCGTGTATTGGATGACCTAGAGGTTGTGACATGGCATCCATATATGGATTGTGAGCATTGGGATGAAGATGATGCAGAGCTAGATTATATGTGTGATTCTATGTACCTGATTGGCAGGACCCGCTTCATATTAGAGAGATTTCTACTACGGAGAGTTTATAGATAGTATGGGATTGTTCAGTGCATGCCCCAAGGCATTGCACATTATGCCCAATGATAGAGTGATACAGTAGATTGGGGACCATGTCTATCGTATGATACCATAGTTGAGGGATATCGCGCCCTACAACCTTCAGCCTGAGACATGCATTGTGATATTGCAAAGGCACTAGTGACTGTGGAGTATGTGCAATATCTTGCATTGCATCCATGCCCGCGGATTACTATACCTGATGAGCCAGCACCATTACCCGCGGAGGAGGAGGTTGTTGTTGCACCTAGTCAACGACAGAGGTGAGAGGAGGATGTGGAGGAGCAGGATGTTGATGTCAAAGTGGAGGAGGATGTCGGTGAGGAGGATGTTGGTGAGAAGGAGGGTAGTGGTGATGAGAGTAGTAAACAAACTAGAAACACTTCTTAATGAAACGTTATATCAAGATTTAACAACAATTAACTAATTAATAAAAACATAAAACTTGAAAGCGTCTCATTGTTTTCTGTCTCCAAAGATTTATTAAATCACCGAGGGCTCTCAGATTTGGTAAGCACTAATGACTGTTAAAATGCTAATCTAGAGAATGGAATTATGCTAGATGCAAGAAACTAATCCTGTACTATGATATCTAATTGATAAAAATAAGCTATTGTAATCTTAATTGACATGAAACTATGATGATGAAGCTACAGTAAAACTATGACGCGTCCATGATTATGATTCTAAAAGATATATGATTCTATTTGCTATATTCTTAAATGCTTAATTGTTTGATTGCTCTATTGTTGCAGAGTAAGTTTGCTCAAAGATGGGATCCATTTCTTGTTGAATGAGGCTGTATTTATAGATTCACGACAACACATTTGCACAGGGGCAACACAACAAATGCTTATATTCAATCTAGAGAATTGAATGGTGAGAGATTGAGAAGCTTGAGCTGATCATGAGAATGGTTTCTCCCCATGAAAACATCAGGCAAGATGATAGGAAGGATCAGAGGAAGAAGATTTGAAAGATTGATTCAAATTTGTTTCCAATTTGTCTCCACAGCTTCTCGTGAATGCTAGTTGAATTAATTAGATATGAAATATCTAATTTTATTGGTGAGTGAATAGAGAAAATTTCCATTTATTTGAATATTTTGATTTATTCAAAATTTAGCAAAATAAGATATTTAATTAAATAAAACAAATATTTAACATTTGCTTATTTAATAAAAAGGGATATGATAATTAAATAAAAACTTTACGATATCTTTATTTAATTAAGAGGAAATATGATAAAAATAGAAGAATTAATAGTGAGCTTAATATAAATAACTATTTCTATTTATTTATTAAGTAGATGAATTTAACTATAATAATTAAATAAAACAAAGTGAAATTCATTTATTTAATTAAGACGAAAATAATAAAATAGAAATTAAATGATTTATGATGAACTATATAAATAAATATTTCCATTTATTTAATAGTAGAAGAATTAAGGGTAATTAATCAAATAAGTTGTATTTAATTAATTAGATTCTCCAGACCATTTTTAGGTGTATACACCAACTACCACCAATAGAACATCATAATCAATAAGGAGAAGCTCTCATCGAGAAAATGACTTTTCACCTTTCCATCAAATCTCGAATGGATTAAAAGTTGCATAAATTATGGGCCCACTTGTAAATTTTTGGATATTAACACAACCTTAATATCACCAATAGTTATATGGGGCAAAAAGATGTTTTTTTTTTCAAGGATGGTAATGTGTGACTGAAAAAGCAACAGATTCACCCAGAATTGGAGGAATACCATATGCAATTAGAGATATTACTTTTGGGGAAAACGATGGACATGAAAATTGTTTTTTTTCCTAAATTAGCACAAAATACTAGTGTATGGAATGGTATAGATTTATTCCAAACAGTTTTTATTGAATCTACATTGATGCTGAGATTTCTAGCTTGTAACTATATGTGATTTTTAACATGACATTTCAGATCAAACTCCATGATCCATCATCACGATAATGCAGATGGAGAAAAGAGTTACAAGCCAAAAATCTCAGCATCATTATCATGGACTGTAAATTGATGTCCTACTTGTTCAACCACTTGTTTTGCTTCATCCAAGTTTTCTTTCTATGATCTAGCGTCTCCTCCATAACTGTTTTGGGCCAACGGTGGTTATCCATGTTTTCAACCTTCTTTAAATAACTTATCAACCGGGTTATCGCCAATGCTTCCAATGGAAATGCCCCCGCTTCAGCTAAAAGAATTTCATATGGGATTGTAGTTTTAACTTTGAGATTGCTTGTTATTAAGTGTTTCTGGATTCTTTCTATTTGTCATAATCAAAATAAATAAATAAAATACCAACTACCACCAATAGAGCATCGTAATCAATAAGGAGAAGCTCGCATCGAGAAAATGACTTTTCACCCTCCCATCAAATCTCGAATGGATTAAAAGTTGCATAAATTATGGGCCCACTTGTAAATTTTTGGATATTAACACAACCTTAATATCACCAACAGTTATATGGGGACAAAAAAGATTTTTTTTTTGCAAGGATGGTAATGTGTGACTGAAAAAGCGACAGATTCACCCAGAATTGGAGGAATACCATATGCAATTAGAGATATTACTTTTGGGGAAAACGATGGACATGAAAATTGTTTTTTTTCCTAAATTAGCACAAAATACTAGTGTATGGAATGGTATAGATTTATTCCAAACAGTTTTTATTGAATCTACATTGATGCTGAGATTTCTAGCTTGTAATTATGTGTGATTTTTAACATGACATTTCAGATCAAACTCCATGATCCATCATCATGATAATGCAGATAGAGAAATGAGTTACAAGCCAAAAATCTCAGCATCGTGAAAACTACATGCTTTGAATCTACATTGTTCCACACTCTGGAGATTTGAGCCACCTTAGTTTTTGCCAGTGAAAGATGTCAGTTTGTTTGGAGAATGAATCCAACATTTCCATACACCAGCGGTTTGAGCCGTTTACCCACAGAAAATTTCAATTTGATGTGAAAAAGAATGCAATATGAGTGGACAACTTTCAAAACTTGAAAAATAGGTGAATATTAAAACTGAAACACCTAAGATGATCACTTACATGTTTCCCCTCGCTTTATTTAAATGGATTAGCATAGAAAGTGGATCAACTCACACAAATTGTATCAAGTTGTACTAGAAACGTGTTCACAATACATTGTAATCTGTGTTTTCCCTTGATCTCTTGTACTAGTTAGAGAGAATCGTTTAGAGGATACACTCTTTTGAAAGAAACATAAACTGACATTAGTTGTTTTTCCCTTTCCATCCTAGCTGATTAAGAAAGTTCATGTACAAAGTCCCGATGTAGGGGATTCTAGAATTTTTGTGGCTTATTTTAGAGCACACATGAATATAATTCAATGAGAAATTACAATAAACAAGTCTGATACACGGCAAGACTGGTGATCAATATACTTGAATATTTATTAGTTACAATTTGGAGGTTTTGAACATTTAAAGAGTCCTGAAAGAGGTTTCTTGGGAGCAGGGATAGCCCTTACATCCACAAACCTGACTTCCCCGGGACTAAACAATAGTTCACTGTGCCTGCAATTAGGAAAATGGTAAAAGAGGTAAACAGCTGCATCTGTGGAGAGAATAGAAAGCACTTCATAATGCATTTCAACCAATTTCATTACATTAACAAATTTACAGAACTTTTACCTCCGGAGATCCAGTCCAGTCAGACCTGCCTGAAGAATTGTCAAGTTGTCTGAATCGGGTGAGATAATGATCACATTCTGACTGGAATATTGTGTTTCCAATATGGACATGAGTTGTGTCACACGAACAAATACATCAGCAACACTTTCATTTGGAGTTCCATCTGTGAAAGGAGGTGGCCTAAAATTTGGAGAAATTAAATCTGCTGCGTATATCTGTTCAATTAAAGCATAGCAAATCACTCATTAACTGCTTGAAAAGAAGAAAAAAGAAATAGGAAGATGTTCCATTCCAGCAAACCATCATATTGTTTTAGCTTACAAATAAAAATTTATGTAAGCTGCAAGACATTAATAACTTGAATAGAACTCCAAAGGCCGGCTTTAGTGAACATACATCAAAATACTAGTTAAAAAGTTAATGAAGACAAGTAGAGAATGAAACAAAGAATTTCTTGTCAGCAACCATCATTATACTGAAAACAAGAATAACATGTAACGTCCCTTTTTCAAAACTAACAGAAATAATAATTTTTTAAGTGGGCCCAATCATTTTATTTTCAAATGGTCAAATTAAATTTTGTTATAGGTCCTATATAATGTTAGAAAAAAAAAGTGTTTTTACCACTTTTGTATTCAAAAGGGGCCTTTGGATGTAATTTGAAAGTATTTTTAAATGCTTGGAGGGAAAAGTAAATAAAATAAATGATCCAAAAGGATGCTTACTTAAAAAGACGTCATGACTCATTTCAATCATCATTTATTTGTCAATTTTCACTTGTTCTAACAATTTTGGAGTCTGAAGCATTTATAGATAAGAGGTGGAATCACAATTGCTCTGAATTGTTGAAGATTATTTTAAGAGTTGAAGTCATTTTTGGTTTGCTATAGTGTTGCTATAGTGCATACATGATTATTTTATGTTCGGCTGTTATTTGATGTTGCCAACCATTTAATTCACGTTTCCAGCCCTCATAATGGCTGCACCCTGCATTTGATCATTGTTTTCAGCTATATTTAATGTTGAGCCTAGGGTTTGGATTATTTTCTGCTGTTGTGAGTAATTTCAGTCACTGGATCTATTGTTTGGTGATTTCCAGCCTTCAATTTACTGATTTGACAAGGGTTTGAAGAAAGTTTACCATTTGTTGCTGATTGACAGTTTTCAGTAAATTGCTACCATTAAAGAAGGGTTTTCAGCTCTGTTTTCCACATATTACAGACTATCCAGGCGCCACCACACTGGATAAGGTTGCCATACAGCCTGTTTTATCTAGTCACCATCATTTCCAGCTTGCATTTGCACAATTTTTGGAGGGTTTATGCCTGTCATACAGTTGTATAGTCTATTGTAAGTGTATTTATTGATTATTCATAAACTAGAATCCAATAAATACCTTCATTAATTGATTTTCAGGCCTTTACAAGTGCTTTTTGAGTTGTCATTTATCATAGAAGTCAAATCTGCTATCTATGAATGAATAAAAAAATTTGTATGAGGGTTCTAGCTTCACAACAGTTCCTATGTAGTTCAGATCTGCCTTCATAGCTAATTTATAATCCATCTTGGAGCAATACACTAAGGTTTCAGTTGGTAGTTATCGACAATTGGCATTCTCAACCAATGTCAGCTTACTATATATTTCCTTATTGTACTCTGTTACACCCAAAATGAAATTTTTGGCATTCTGCTTAAATTGAGCTAAACAATGTAAAAATGCCGTCAAAAGTATGTTTTAGGTCAAAACAAACATGAAGTCTTTGTGGGTTTCTGTCAAAGAACCTATGGTTAAAATTCTGAAAATATGAAAATTAGGGTTTTATGCCCCTATTTTTAGGGAAAACCTTAAAAATAGGACCTTCCCGGAAATTATTGAAAATAATTCTGATAGGGTTAATTGACTTCACGATCACACTGATCAAGTCAGAATTATCAAAATACATGTTTTACTGTGGTGGGTCTATTCCCGTTTTTCAAGAACAAAGTTAGGAGCTCCGCAGCCATTAATGGCAGATTGACCAGTACCAGGTGCTGAAAGCTAAACCTCAAAAAGCTCCAACGAAGAAGCCATGGCAGAAAAGGTAAAAAAGATGTTATAGCGAGGGAGTTTCTCAAAACGAAAAAGGCCAAAATTTGGCTAACTCTGAAAGGAGCACGTTTTGCTGCCAAGGCAAAACACAGTCTAAAGGTGAAAAAGGCGCCCCTCTTGAAGAAAGGCGCCCTTGGATCTCAGACGGCAAATCAAATCACTTTACTCCTTCAAATCATTCATCTCCTTCATGTTCGTACTGTCTCGACAACGCGATCATCAACAATATCATCCAATTCAGAGATCAAAGGCCAATCATCAGCGAAGTATGGAGGATCTAACAACAATGAAGATGTTAGAACTGAGAGTTTCAAGCCAATAGCGCCCTTGCTGGCTAGGGGTGCCCCTCAGTTCAAGGTACCAGATGAATCCATCAGCAATTGCTCTATACATGATATCTTTCCAGCTTCCTCCCAGCTACGTGATCAATCTGACAGCAAGTTCACAGGACACGCCAAATGATCACACGCTGAGATCAAGCAGAAAAATCCACAATTGAAGAACTGGAAAGACAAGCCAAAAACTGGCTAAGGCATTGCCAAAAGTGCCCCTCTCAAGGAAAGGCGCCCTTCTTTCTGGAGGCCTAAACTCACTTTTCTGAGTTGATCTCTCCCTAACATATTTCATCAGATCAATCCCACCTCAACAATGGAACTGCCAACCACTGCTAGAGATTAGCTGAATAGCCAAAATCAAAGATCAAACGGAGGCAACTCAGCTTGCAAAATGAACAAAAAAAGATCAACTCCAAGGATGGACGCATAAAGGAAGTCAAAGAAATAACGTTGACTTGAGTTAGCAAATTTGAAGGCAAAAAGAGGCCAAACACTCCACAATCAGTGGAACTCACTTTTTTGAACTCCAAATCAGACCTAAATTATGAGTTGGCATCCATACTTGGTGGATCTCAACTCAAATCACCATATATTCTTACTAGGCGTCCCATTCTTCATTATTCTTTCGTAGGTTGAAGGATAAAACAACAAATAGCTCCCAAGAACACATTTTCAAGATCTAGCAGAGGTTTTGGACGGATCTTCGATATTTCTGAAGATCAATGGCAGTAAAAGTATTATTCCCCGAGGATTGTTTCCAGAAGTAGATTATAGCAAAGTGGCAGTTTATAACTGTTACACCCCGATTGTATAGCTACTATGGCTTAGGGCAAGTGATTGTGATGTTTGAATCATTGAGATAAATAAAACATGTTTTTGTTATCAAAATGAATGTGTTCCATTTAATGAATGTCTCATTTTATGCTACTTCTATCAATGTTATCCATGAAGAATGTTGTATGCAAGTTATGGAGTAATGAATATTCTAACTTAAGATGTTTTGTATACTGTTAATGTGGTGAACAAGTAACTGCCGACATTGTATGTCTATGGGTGCAGGTACATGAACCATTCCTCTAGACGGAGGGGAAATATCACTCGGGAGAGGAGCTTGGTCGAATAACCGGTAAAGTAAATCAGTTGAGCATACACACACTTCACTAAGGGTAGAGGAACTGAGTCAAATAGGTTTATCTTGATAAGTCATCCTTAGGCTTAGGAGTTTTGGATTACTTCTTTGTGCCTTGTGAGTGGTGTTACTTGTTAACCTGACTTACTGTTCTGTGACCCTGAATGTGGAACATGAATTGATATATGTACATAGGCAGGGTGTATATGTGTATACATGTATCACTCATATGTACGTATCAATATGTATGACATGGCGATACAGACGTATGATGGGCAATTATTATGCCATACGCATGTGTCGACATGACATACATACAAATACATACACATGACGGTATAAATGGATTATACACATCTATAAACATATACACACTGTCTATGATGTTTTATTATAACATTATTATATTGCTTTGAATTTACAGTTAAACATATATACACATATTTGCACAAATAGATATATTGAAAGTATGCTGACTGGCTCATAATACACGTATTTGAATGATTTTAGGCAAATGTGTATATGTATATTTAAGTGTAAATATATGGATAAAAATATATATATTTAATATTATATAAATATATATGTTATTATAGTCTTACCGGAATAAATATATAGATATATATTAGTATATTTAAATATATATATATATATTTATTTTGGGAAATAAAACTATAATAAATTATATACAATATAATACATAATATATGTATATAATGATTTATATATATTTTAAATATAAAATCTTTGGAAAATAAAAGACTTAGACTTCTATAGTCATTTGGTAAATAACATATAAAATTTACCATGAGAAAATAAATGAATTAGCTTTCTTAGCCATTTGGTAAAAATCGTATAAAATTTACCATGGGGAAATAAAAGACTTAACATTGAAAGTCGCTTGGTGAATATCGAATTTTTATACCATGGAAATAAACTATGTTTTGCGAATTCCTTTCACCGTGGAAAAGTTGGGAGAAATATGCCAGTTCGAATATTTCATTAAGCCAAGGTCGAACTTTTGAAAAATGGAAAATAAGGAAATTGCGTTGCTGCAAATACGCGTGCACAGGAGACCAGGTTGCAGCTTGTAAAAACGTAATAATGTAAATGCGTGAGGGAGCTTGAATTTTAGGCTAGGTGGGACGCAATGTGTTAAGACATTTTCCTACAATGAATGATAAATCCGCCATTTAGGACGCCATTGCTGAGGACGCCTGTAGGTGTCACTCAGCCGCATTTTACCATATATTGTTTGAAATATTCTTCCTGAATGAAGGTCGACTCACCTTGAATTAGCTGAGTAAGTAACTGTACTGCTACCACAGCAAGATTGACATTTTCAAATAAGGGAGGTGTCGATTCTCATGCCAAAACTATAGCATGGCATGAGAATCAAAATTCTATAAATTGAGTTCATTTCCTTATCATTTTCACCAATTCACAACTTGCCATTGCTATTTCCGAATTTGTTTTTAGAGAGCCACAATTCACCATTGCCATTCTGTCAAGCCTGTGAATTTTATATGCTGCAAACATACATATACATACCTGCTGTAGAATTTAGATTTGAGAGAAGTAGTAACCAGCATTACCAGGAAATATACTCCAGCCATTCTGAGATTAGAATCTGGAAGGAACAGTAAGAGAGTGAGATTAATTAAAGAAAGGAGCTGCTAGACTGCTACTACATAATCAGAAGCATTCACAAGCAGCAAGGAGGCCAGCTAAAGGAAACATGCATGAGAGTTATTTCTTAATATCTCTATTTTAGTTTGTAAATAGATGAAACTACATGTTTACTTTGTGCATTAAATTGTATTATAGTATAAGTAGATCAGTCAAGTAAAAGAGAAAATCAGTTTCCTATATATGACTGCATAGACTAAAGGGAATAGTTTGTCTGCATTATAAAGGAATGGTTTGTCTGCATTTTAAGAGAATGTCTTGTATGCAATTTAAGTATAAGGGAAAAAGGGGAAACTATTATATCATTTCATTTAAGAAAGGGATTTTTAGATATCAGGGAATGTGTTTGGATGGATTGCATTTGTGTGTATGTATCCTATACTGATTGATCTCCATATAAGGAGAATATGTGTGAAGTAAATACTAGATAGGAATGAAATGAAGATAGTGGTCTAGTAAGGTCTTTTCAGCTTAAGTTATAGGGATAACTGAGGTAAGCTAAAGTACTCCTAGGATAAAGGTTTCCTGATTAGGAGGAATGGTATAAGACACTTATAGACTATTTTGTTTCTAAGTAGATTGTTTGAAGGTAGGTTGTCTGAAACAGGATATATCTCTCTTATGTAACTATTTGAAGTAGATTGTTTAAAGGTAGGTTATCTGAAACAGGATATACCTGTCTTGTGTAATTACTTAGTAGATTAATATGTTGTAGGTTAGTCTGGGATAAAATATTATCCAAAAGTAAAGGACGATACCTATGCGTAGTGTAAGATAGCCTTAAGTCAAATCGGCCTTGAGTAGTGTATATGATAGATGACCTACATTCGAAATACTGAATGAGAATACTTTGGCCAAAGTAGTGAAACGTACGACATCCACTTAGATGTGAGATAGTTGAACTTGAGACTACACTGTTAGTTCATCGTGATCCTTCATGCTAGTTCGGGATTGTGAAATAGCAAGTTCTAGATGTATAGGACACAACACTATGCTCAGTTGGGTTGTCGCAGCCGGATACTCTACCAATCTCTTCGTTTGAAGGGAGGGCCATCCATCGAATGATGGATGTGCGTGGGACCGCATTAACAGTCCGTGGCTGGCGGAAAAGCGCCTGAGTGATGTTTCTCCTCCACAGCAGGCAACAGATACACCAAGATTTGAAAGGAAGGGACCATCTTACTACTATTTGTGCAAAAACTTACGAGCTATGTATGTAATTGTTTTACTTTTGTACTCTGATTTATATTTGCAATGAAAATGGAATTCATGTGGAAATATATATTGTAACTTGCATGTATTTATCAATGAAGAAAGGAAGAATTTTATTGTAATGTCTTGGTTACTTGTTACTTTTATATGTTTGAAGTGAAATGTTGGAAAAAAAAATTAATTACCCAGTATGAGGGTTGTTACATGTGGTATCAGAGCCAGGTTCTACACTGAAACCTATGAGCTCATTACGCAAAACCTTATCAGAAGATAAAGGTCGAAAAGTTCTTGTGCCACAACAGCAAGAGAAAAGAACTTAGAGAAGTGAACAGGAAGATTAGAACCTTAGTAACTTGTGAAAGAAGGGAGTAGTTAAGAATTATCCCTGGAATCAGAATTCCTAAACCAACAACTTATGACAATACCTAGGATTGTGGAAGATTATGCAATCAGGTTATGTAGGAAGGTTAGGAAGAAAAACCAGTATGTACCTTATCCTACAAACATAGTTACATGACTCTAAGAAAAAGAGAATGAGTAAGAATGAGATAAAACTGAATTGTAGCAACCTACAATTGTAAAAGAGTCAGGAATTTTTGGATAAGTGTAAACACTACGAAACTATGTATGCAAAGTCAGCATAAATTAGATTGTTCAAAGTAGGATATGAACGAAGAAAGTATCCTCAAGGGTTGAAGAACTCATGACTTAAACTCTTGTGTAAAATAGGATCTTGCAGGGAAAGAGTTAGTACTTAGGAAATGAGAAAAGACCGGAATGGTCGGAAGGAAACAATCAACGATGTGAGCAAGGTCCCACCAACCAAAATAAATGAGGTTATTGAAGTTTTTGGAATCAAACAACTTATGAATAATGGTTCCAAAAGGGAAAAGGAATGCAACATGGCTCTATGTGTCAAGACACTAGAAGTTGCAAGAAAAGCAACACTCTGAGTTGAGAAGTACATCAACAAAAGAGGTTTGTGAGTATGGGTATTTCTTCACCAAAAAGGATATTGGAAAGAAGATGGAATATTATTGTTCTTCCTAAAACTCCTAAAGTTGCTGATTATTCATTAGATCTCCTTCTGGATGATTCAATATGCAGAATCTGTAAGATTAAAAGCAACGAAAAATATAACTTGAGAAAAGTATATGTAAGGTGTGCCATGAGGCAAGAGAAGGCAATGGAAAGTCAAACAACTAGGAATGACAAACCCTTTCCAATGAAGCAAGTAATTGCTAGGAGTTTAAACGTGAGTAGAATGAAAGTTGTGAAAACACTAAGGGGAAGGAAGAGAGTGGATTGACTCAAGTTAAGTACCCACCCAACAAAAAAAACTTGGTTATGTTCTCAATATGGAATAACTAATGACCTCTTTGCAAGTCATAAGGATAATTAAGCCATATATCTTATGACCACAAGGGAAAAAGGATAAATGGAAATTGTCTTCGCAAAACTTACAACCATTATGGGAATTAATAATGGCGTAAGATCAATATAGGTTCACTTAGTCAAAGGATAGACTATTGTTGGATATAAAAGAACCTATGTGTCCAAAATTTTGAAGATTCGAGAATGGAACGAGGAAAATAATGTCAGAGTTAGAACATCGGAACGACAAAGGGAATTATCGGATGAGAAACCACTATAACGTAAGAAAAGATAGAATAAGAGGCTGCACGGAATGTGGCAAGGTAATGTCTAGTATACTAGGAAATGAAGACCGGATGTCATCATAGGTAGGACATGTAAACTCTCTTGCAATTCTAGAAGGAAAATGATAGAACATAAAACAGATCAATATGTCTATGCTAGTAGAACTAACATAACGTTCTAGTGGACAAAACTCATCAAAGAAATCAACGTTTTTGGAAAACTTGACTTACAAGATTTATATCTTAAATAATATGTTGCGGACAAGTAGTTGCTTGGTAATCTTGAAAAGGTATTTCAGTTTAGCAAATAAATGATAGGGTTGTGTAGACCATGATCATACTTTGAAACATTCAGTTGAGCGAATGTGCAAAATATTATTTTAGTCAATAAGCGAAAATGGTAAACCCAAAACTTGCATGAAAATCTTGTGAATGTATGCTTATATGTTTTACCAAGAGATAGTTAAAAGTTTAATTAGGCTAACTTGTATTAAACATTCAAGTTTAAGTCAAGCTTTTAAAAAAATGGTGAAAGTGTATGAAAGGACAAGAAATATCCCCAGTGCAAGTCATGAAGAGGAACAAAGAATCATCGGTATGGAGGCAAGGCTCAATTGGTTATTGACGAGGATGATTAAACTAGAAGGGGAAAGTTCTTCTCATGGGCAAGGTGGAAAATGTAGCCATGAGAAAGAAAAATCACCTACAATCTCTATGAAAAGAAATAAGAAGAATGTGTCCAACAAGATAGCTTCTAAAAAGGAGGAACCGGTTCTGAATGCTGTCCAACCAAAGGGGGAAAGATCTTGCTTAAATGGAAAAGAGTTCAACAGAGATCATAAAAGAAATAATTCAAATGTTGGTAACATTAGCAGGGCTAGTAAAGGTGCTAATAAGATTGGGAAAACCAAGGAGAAAAGAGGACCAAAAGCTGGATGTTTTATATGTAAAGGGGATCACTACGCAAATAAATGTCCTAATAAAACTCCTTGTAACTCATTACCACCCAACAAGCCATGTTTCAACAAAGGATACATGCTGTTGTGGATGATGGACAAGCTGATGTCCAAATTACACCAGTCTAACATTAATGAAACTTTCAAGAGTGAAAAATAAATGTCGAGTTATGTTTGAATAATTCCTTTCACCGTGGAAAAGTTGGGAAAAATATGCCAGTTCGAATATTTCATTAAGCCAAGGTCGAACTTTTGAAAAATGGAAAATAAGGAAATTGTGCTGCTGCAAATACACGCGCACAGAAGACTAGGTCGCGGCTTGTAAAAATGCAATAATGTAAATGCGTGAGGGAGCCTCAAGTTTAGGCCAGGTGGGACGCAATGTGCTAAGACATTTTCCTGCAATGAATGATAAATCCACCATTTAGGATGCCATTGCTGAGGACGCCTGTAGGTGTCACTCAGCCGCATTTTACCATATGTTGTTTGAAATATTCTTCCTGAATGAAGGTCGACTCACCTTGAATTAGCTGAGTAAGTAATTGTACTGCTGCCCCAACAAGATTGACATTTTCAAATAAGGGAGGTGTCGATTCTCATGCCAAAACTATAGCATGGCATGAGAATCAAAATTCTATAAATTGAGTTCATTTCCTTATCATTTTCACCAATTCACAACTTGCCATTGGTATTTCCGAATTTGTTTTTAGAGAGCCACAATTCACCATTGCCATTCTGTCAAGCCTGTGAATTTTATATGCTGCAAACATACATATACATACCTGCTATAGAATTTAGATTTGAGAGAAGTAGTAACCAGCATTACCAGGAAATATACTCCAGCCATTCTGAGATTAGAATCTGGAAGGAATACTAAGAGAGTGAGATAAATTAAAGAAAAGAGCTGCTAGACTGCTACTATAGAATCAGAAGCATTCACAAGCAACAAGGAGGCCAGCTAAAGGAAACAGGCATGCGAGTTATTTCTTAATATCTCTGTTTTAGTTTGTAAATAGATGAAACTACATGTTTACCTTGTGCATTAAATTGTATTATAGTATAAGTAGACCAGTCAAGTAAAAGAGAAAATCAGTTTCCTATATATGACTGCAAAGACTAAAGGGAATAGTTTGTCTGCATTATAAAGGAATGGCTTGTCTGCATTTTAAGGGAATGTCTTGTGTGCAATTTAAGTATAAGGGAAAAAGGGGAAACTGTTATATCATTTCATTTAAGAAAGGGATTTTTAGATATCAGGGAATGTGTTTGGATGGATTGCATTTGTGTGTATGTATCCTATACTGATTGATCTCCATATAAGAAGAATATGTGAAGTAAATACTAGATACTAGGAATGAAATGAAGATAGTGGTCTAGTAAGGACTTTTTAGCTTAAGTTATAGGGATAACTGAGGTAAGCTAAAGTACTCCTAGGATAAAGGTTTCCTGATTAGGAGGAATGGTATAAGACACTTATAGACTATTTTGTTTCTAAGTAGATTGTTTGAAGGTAGGTTGTCTGAAATAGGATATACCTCTCTTATGTAACTATTTGAAGTAGATTGTTTAAAGGTAGGTTATCTGAAATAGGATATACCTGTCTTGTGTAATTACTTAGTAGATTAATATGTTGTAGGTTAGTCTAGGATAAAAGATTATCCAAAAGTAAAGGACGATACTGTTGGCATAAGAACTAACACCTCTGGAGTGTAAGTTTGTACGGACAACTATGCACACTCCGTAATGAGTGCTCTTGAAATTAGGAGGGGAAGTTCCCTCGTTGTGCTGGAATGCATGGAATAGAAAAGTAAACTAAATCCTATCTTTTTTTTATCAGTTGGTAGCGGCACAAGGTTAAGAAAACCTAGAACGTTGCAGCTAAGTATTTTCTAGTTTTCCAGATCATCTAACTACAACTAAGCTAACTTCTTTAAATCTATCCGGTTTCCTCAAGAAAACAGAGCGTGAGGAAATCGAGCGGGAATGTATTACACGATAAACCTTAGGTGCGGGCTCACAACATGAAGGCAAGGTATGCACAACTATTTGCTTATCCGGGAAGAAGCTTATTAAAACAAACGAATATATGGTAAATCGGGTACAACTTCACAACATGAAGGCAAGGTAGGCGCAACTATCTGCTTGGTTGAATGAGTTTACTATCACACACATCAAACGATAAGCTTTGAGTACAGATTCACAACGTGAAGGCAAGGTGGGCACAACTATTTGCTCTTCTGAATAGGCTTATGATAAACAAAACATAAGGTAAGCAACTGGGATAGTATATTGTATAGACGAAACACGCATGCAATAACAATCAAACCAGCAACCCCATTTAACTAAGATTGAATAAACACCATGATAATAACATGAAGGCAAGGTAGGCACAACTATTTATTATAACAACAATCACTCTTGAACAGATACAATAATAGCAATACTACAGGCAAGGTAGGCGCAACATGTATGCTATCAAGCAAAAGTTCTATTTTACAAGGGTGGACCAATCTTGAGAATAGGCATGTTGCCGACAGCGCAACAATTCTCTATCACCAGGAAAAGCTAATTACAAATGAGCTGAAAGCTCTTATTTATATACATCAAAGGTGTAGGCAACCCTAAAATCACCTTGAGTCCACTACAGTCTTGCAGTACATGCAAGATCTTATTCTCTAAACCTAATTGAATGAAACTATACAGTTAACTGGGAAACTATCATCAGTTAATTGAAACATCTAATCTAAATGGACAATGTGCAAGCATGCACGCCCTTATTGAAAGCAAGTTAACTGAAATTCTATCATCAGTTAACACAAAAACCTAAAAGAGACTCCAAGTGTATGTAGATGTTTCCAAGAAAGACATGGCATGCAATGTGAAACAAGTAGTTAACTCGGAAAGAGGCATCGAGTTTAACTCCTGTGTCTAATGTCTATCTTGGAAAAGGTGGGACGCTTTGAACTGAAGTTTACTGGCCCTGATCTTGAGCAAGTAACCACTCCATGAGGTTAGTGACTGCATCATCATTTGAAGGTCGTCACATGTCCCAACTGTCAATTCATTGCTTGACACCAACTCAAGCAAACCTGGAAACCTCTTGGCACTTCACTGACTGGTAACTCTGGTGGCTCTGCAATTGAAGTGATGGCCACTGTTTCTTCTGCAGCTTTATACCTTTGAAGCTTCTCACATTTTTGATGCTTTTCTCTATGGAAGAGTGTTGCATGATGAAACCACAAAGTTTGATTGCAAACACTTTGGTTGTGAGAAATGCAAATGAACTTGCCGCATACGCAGAAACCCAACAGTATCAACCCTCTAAACTGGCTTGGGAAGACAGTCAGCTATATGAGGCATGAAACCATGCAGACTTGAGTGACTACCCCTGTCAACCTTTCAGATGCGCTTGATACAAATTGTTGTCATCTTTTCTGATGAAATCATGAATTAAGACTGACTTGGTCTTGAATTCGTTTTGCGTGAACTGCATCCTAAAAAGCTCGCCTGTTGATTGTGAACATGGCTATGTTCTGACAACTTATCCAGAAAACCAAATTTCTCTCCTAATGAGGCTAAAAATAGCTTGTCGGAGGGCAATTTTCACAGAATATTTTGAGACGTGGGTTTTATGTATAATCAAATTCTAAGATGACCCACAATGTCAGAATTGTGAAAAAATGTGATTTAGGCCGGCATGCAAAAGTTTTTCAGTTGAGATCTGAGGGGCTGTGAGGACATTTTTTTTCGAGAAAATCTGAGATATGGGTTTTGTCCAGAAGATAATTCTAAGACAACCCACAATGTTAGATTCGAAAAATATCGACTTCTACTCCACCATGCAAAGGAATTTCACTTCAGAAAATCAGAGCCTCAAGAATTGATGCTTTGGAACAAATTTTCCCTGAAAATTCTAGCACATTGGTTTTACTGAGAAAGCAATTCTAAATCAACCCAGATGATTTGTTTTGCCAAAAACGCCAATTCTTCAAACATGCGAGAGAATTTAAGACGAGAAGATGGAAGAATTTTAGAGAAGAAGAAAGATGTTTTTTAGTTTTTATTTATTTATTATCTTCTTCTGTCAAAATCGCCACTCTGCCTTGAATTTTGCTAATGAATCTGGACTTGTACTTGCAAAAGAATATTTTTTAATGCCTTCACAACTAACTGCTAAAGAAATTCGCCCAACATGGAAAGAATTCACCTCTGCTCAAGCTGGATGAATGAAATGATGAATGCCATGCTTGCATAACTAGAGCAAAATCATACCACAAAAGCAAGACTGCAAGCTCAAACCCTAACTGTGAAGAAAGAATTTGATTAGCCCTTCACCAACTGAACTGCCACTATCTTTGAGTCTTAGATAAAAATAATATTTAATTTAAAACATGCAAACTAAAAAGAGGCACCAATATTTAGCTCTTTGAAGAAATTTGTCACTTTTTAATGCTTTGCATGCAAAAATATTATTTTAATCATTTTGCTAAAAATAACATCTTGTTGTGCTCAGCACACTTCATTGATTCTAAAAAGTCAAATTTTGATCTTTTAGTAGTCCATCTGCAAGAGTTATGAGATTTTTGAGAATCTCCTGTTTTATAGCTGACTACGAAATTACATCTGACCATGTTCAACTCTGATTTCCGGATGATTGAATGACCTCGCGACCATGCTGAGATATCCACTGCGAAGCCTGCATGACAAGGATGAAATGTCTGTTGGGAGCAACAACTGCTAAAATTATCATCTGACACCTTAGAAAATTAGGCGCCTCTGATTAAATTGATGCATTGATTCCAGACAGCCATTTCTCTGTATTGCCTTATGATGCTTCAAACTGCTATTGACGGTGAATGATGAACCTTGCTGAATGGATAGTGGATTCATTGCGTGATTGGAAGTACTTTGCATCCAATGACTGTATGTGAGGTATCTACAAACTGAATCAGGAACCCCAAAAAGAGGGCGCCCCTGGCCTGTGAAGATGCAAACACCATTCTAACAAAAATGTCACTTTCATCCGAACACCATACTTTGACCCTTGATACCGGGAGCTGGAATGCTCTGATTTGCGCGCTGACTGTCTCTCTGCACAGTTGAGTCATCTTACAAGAGATGTTCTTGGAGACGATGAAGCCAAAAAACTGCTTCTAAGGCCCTTAAAAGAGAATCGTCTTTTTCAAGGAAAATTCTAGTTTATACTTGGTCATTTTTTGAACTGTCTTCAACCACCTCCACTTTACAGCATTGTCACCTTGACCTCGCACGTATGAGCACTTGCCGAATCCCGGAGGCTATCGGCTGGACTCGTTGGATAGCTGGAGTAATTGCACACAAGTCTTGTCAAGACTATAATTGCAAATAACCCTATCTGATAGGCCTAAAGGTTGGGCGCCCCTAGCCTACAGATATGCAACTGTGTATAGCCATGCTTCACCATCCTCTGTTTTACGTGCTCGGTAGAACTTCTGACATGGTTACCCAGAATACTAGATCGTCTTGTGAACGGGTGTACTGCGAAGCTGGACTGAACTGAAAAGATCTTAGAAAGACCCTATTTGCAAACTCATCCATCTAACAAGTCATATTCAAGGGCGCCCCTGGGCTATAGGGGCGCTCAAACCATCTACCGGCAATCTTTGCTGAGATGTATCCTGTCTGCAGTTTCAACTTCTGATATCGACAACCGGAGCTCTGCACTAGGTATGCCTCTGCTTGATAGCTCGCTGAAAAGCTAGACTAATTCTGCACAGACTGAATCTACCAGCACACACATGCATCCAGATTTGGGCCTTTAGAAAGAAGGGTGCCCCTGGGCTACAGGGGCGCAGATCTGCATTTGTAGACTGTCTCCATGTGGAATACACTTGTCATAACCTCTGCTTCCGCCTTCGCTTGCCGGAGTTTTGCAACTCAAATGATCTTGCTCCATAGTTAGTTAAAAAGCTAACTAAAAACAAAAAAGAATGAATGTATTCTCCATCCAAAGCAATCAAATCTTGACCTTCAAATGGAAGGGCGCCCCTGGGCTACAGGAGTGCAGATCTGCTCTGAATTCACTGATTTCCACCTTTTGTGTTTTGTAAACACTCCATTTTGTGTTTTGTAAACACTGTATCTGCTATTGAGGTTGACCACGTCAAAGTGCTGTGACTGTCGAGGTGTGTGTATGACTATACTTCATCATTTTCACATGTACGGAAACTGTAAAGTTGATTTGCACATTGATTGTGCAAGTGTCTACTATGTTACATAGTGAAAAGTTTCCAGACTTAGAACATTTTAGCACTTTTTGCCAATCTGAAAAATCCCCTCTGTCAAAAAGCATATTTTTCAACATCTTTCATCGTAGAACGTTTTGCTTTGAGTTTCAGGCTTAGATTTTGATACCTGGTACTGGCCAACTACCATTGACGACCTCAAAGGTCCTAACCATAGAAGCATAAATCTGCAAAAAATCGCAGAAATCGCAATTTTTTTAAAATCGTCCCTGTTCCCGATTTTTTCCAGCATAAAATCGCGATTTTTTGTGCTGCGTTGACCGCCCAAAAAATTGTTGAAAATCGGGATAAAATCGGGTTAAAATCGCGAACCCTAAAAGTGCGTTTTTTAATAAATACTGGGTCGCGGAAATAACCCTCATTGCCTGCGAGTGACTGCGACAACACCCATTCTTGGCCGCCGAAGAAACTGCGACTGGAGGTGGCGCCTGAGAGTTGAGACCAGATGGATTTTTGCCCGCCGAAATACACGCGACTGCAGTTGGAGGACACGCGACTGCAAGTTGGTATTAACCTTTCACTTATCCAACTTCTTCACTTCTCACCCCACTGCTATTGGTTTCCATTGTTTTTTTAAATTGCTTCTTTAGCCGACAGACCAGTAGTATATTACTATATATGAAAATATAGTATTTTACAAAATATAGTATTATAGATAATAGTATATTAAATAATTATATAAATTTATTAAATAATATTTTCTGAAATACAGTATATTATAAATTAAATAAATTTATTAAATAATATATTTCAATATTAAATAATTAAATAAATTTATTAAATAATATATTTAAATATTAATTATTAAATAAATTTATTAAAAAATATATTTAAATATTAAATAATTAAATAAATTTATTAAATAATATATTTAAATATTAAATAATTAAATAAATTTATTAAATAATATATTTAAATATTAATTATTAAATAATTTAAGTTTTTTAGAGTGTACTCAGAAAGCACAAGTTCAGGCTGCCTTCATTTTACACAACAACAATTACTCAACCCAAAAATGCATGCCAAAAATAAAGTAGTTTCTTTTCAGTTATTGTAATTTCTTTTTAGTTACTCAACCCAAAAATGCATGCCATTGTATAAGTTTGCATTTTGTTGATTTTGAAAGATTGCTTGAATCTCACATAGGTGTGTGCCTATATCAAGAGTAGCACTTCTGTTTTGAAAAATTCAGCAAGTCTTTGATCAGACACACTCATACATTGGGCAACATTCTCATTTTTTGATCTTTATTCATGCTTTTAAGTTTAAAGTTCAAAATTTTATGTTGCCTTTGATGGCGACGTAGGCTGAATTAAAAAGTTTATTGCAGATTTGATCATAATGCCACGTCAAAAAGACTTTGCATGGACACATTGTACTTCAGTTTCAAGTACAACAAAGGTTAAATGCAACTGGTGTAAGACTGATATCAGCGGGGGCATTTATCGTTTCAAATGGCACTTGGCAAAGGAGCCAGGAAATAATAGCACTCCTTGTATAGCATGCCCTGCAGATGTCACACACCAGGCACAATAGGCTCTTCATGCGATTCCTGAGAACAAGGCAAAAAAGGCAAGAACTAGGGTTCAAATAGGTTCTAATTCTACAAATAGTAGAGGGAGTCAGGTTCAGGATGATGGTGCAAGTGAGTTTTTGAGGGAATCAGGGTCAACACCTTCTTCTACAGCGCATGGCCCAAACACAGGTGGAGGAAACATTAATGCGTTCTTTGCACCTCGTACTACACCAGGATCACAAACCACTTTGGAGAGTACAGGATGGAGGAAGAATGTCCATGAACAAGCAAGGAAGGCGATTGGAAACTTTTGGTACTACTCTAGCTTGCCATTTCATGTTGCTAGATCACCATATTGGCAAGGTATGGTGGATGCTATTGCAGCTGTAGGTCCTGGGTTCAAAGCCCCATCTTACGAGACATTGAGGGTTGCTATGCTCAATGATGCAGTACGGGATGTTACAGATGACAGAGCATAAACTAGAATGGGCAAAGACTGGTTGCACCATAATGTCAGATGGATGGACAGACAGAAGGAATCGAACCCTCATCAACTTCCTTGTCTCTTGTGAAATTGGCACTATATTTTTGAAATCCTTAGATGCATCGGATACTATCAAATCTGCAACTGCATTGTTTGAGATGTTTGATTGTGTGGTACAAGAAGTTGGGCCACCAAATGTGGTTCAATTTATTACAGACAATGCTGCTGCTTGTGTAGCTGCTGGTAGACTCTTGACAGACAAATACCCCTCTATATTTTTTACCCCATGTGCAGCACATTGCCTTGATCTAACCCTTGAGGACATTAGAAAACTTGAATGGGTTAAGGAGGTATTGCAAAATGCCCACAAAGTTACAAAATTCATTTATAATCACACGAGGCTTTTGTGCATGATGCATACTTTCACAGAGGGCAGGGAGTTGGTTCGACCAAGGGTGACAAGATTTGCAACACAATTCCTTGCACTACAGACTCTATGCCAACAAAAAATGAATCTGAAACGAATGTTTGTTTCAAATGAGTGGATGGAGTCTGGCTTCGCAAATCTAGTAGATGGCATAGCAGTGGCAGGCTATATGTACTCTTCTACTTTTTGGGATGCAGCTGAACAAGTTGTAGAGTTTTGAGAGCCTCTAGTAAAAGTCTTAAGACTAGTGGATGGGGATAAATCCCCCATGGGTTATTTGTATGAGGCCATGGATAGGGCCAAGGAGGTGATGAGGGGTAGGATGCAAAATGACAGGGACAGGTATATGCCATTATGGGACATAATTGATAGAAGATGGGATCAACAAATGCATTCTCCTCTCCATGCTGCAGGATACTATCTTAATCCGAGTTTGTTCTATAACCCTTCATTTAGACGTGATGATGGTGAGATAACACAGGGCTTGTTCATGTGCATGGAAAAAATGTTTGATACCAGAGAACAATTACAGGCAGCTATGGGAGAGTTAGCAATGTACAAGCAAGCAAGGGGTTTTCTCTCATCTATGGCCGCCATCGCTGGAAGGAATACCTTGCTACCAGGTAGACTCTATAAACTTGTGGTAGTCTCTCTATTTTGTGGACATGATCATTAAGTGTTAAGATTATTTTAAGATATTCTTACATGATATCATCTCCATGTAATGTGTTTTTGCAGCACAATGGTGGGAGTATTTTGGTCATGATACCAAACACCTTAGATCGATGGCGAGACGCATTTTGAGCCAGCCATGCAGTTCATCCGCTTGTGAGCGTACTTGGAGTGTTTTTGAACACATACACTCCAAGAAACGCAATCGGCTAACACAACAACGGATGAACGACTTGGTGTTTGTTCACCACAACCTCCGCTTAAAGCTAAGGAAAGCTCAAGGTTAGACTTTCACTATACTTTCAGTTAGCTGAATTTGTATTCATTATCTTATTCACTTGTAAGGCCAAGACTAATTTCTACATGGACAAAAGCAGGTACTGTTGAGGATGACGAGCCAATTGACCTTGATGAGATTGATCCAGATAATGATTGGATTGCTGATGATTTTTCTTATGACTCTGAAGATATCGAGTTACTAGAAGAGGTTCAAGTGCCTAGTCACTTGTTTGAACATGTGCCTAGAAGCACTAGAGGATGAGCTTCATCATCAGGACCTGCTTCCCTCTAGCGTAGTTGTCATTGGCTACATTTGATTTTTCTAACTTTGTACTTAGATTAGAGGTTGACTTTGTACAAAGTTACACACTATATTGTAATTGACATTGTCATATGTCAACATCGACTTATTATCTATGAAGTATATTTTGTGCAATGCATTGATGCAATGTAATCAGCGATATGAATATAAACAAAAAATATCTAATTTCTACAATTCACAAGTTAAAATCTCTATTTTATTTGCTCTCTATATCTCTATGCTATGGAAATGACCTTAAGTTTTTTAAAAAAGTAGGTTTTGACTATTTTTCAACATATTTTTATGTTTTTTTTCAAATCCGATTTTTTCCCGATTTTTCAAAAAATCCTGATTTTTTGGTTTGCTGATTTTTTCCCCAAATGATTTTTGTTGCTTTGGTCCTAACTTTTCTCTTAAAAAAGTGAAAACTACCCACCAGTCTTAAACTGACTTTTAACTGAAATTGACTTCACCACTGTGATCGTTATGTGAAATAAGCCAATCAAAATTAATTTCAGCCAATTCTGACAAGTTCCTATTTTTTAGGGTTTTGAGCTAAAAATAGAGTTCAGAAACCCTAATTTTCAAAAATTTCAAATTTTGCCAGTATCTTCCTAGCATCACACTGACTAAAACCCCATACTTTACTTGCCCAAAAACTGAGTTTTGACCCCACTTTTACAAGGTTTAGACCATTTTAAGCAAAATGCCTTAATGAAGCAAAAAAATTGGTTTGGGTACAACATTAGGCTCCATCTGGTGACCATGTCGGATACTTACGGCATAGGAGAATCTAGGAATCTCTGGTTTCGTAGACCAGTGACTTTAACATTGGGCATTGGAGTCGGGACTTTTCCCTCATCACCTAATACACTTGGACTTTTTCCTAATCACCTATAACAAGACTACCTATTTTAATCACCTAAAACACGACAAAACATCACAGAACGGGGAAACACAATACGACATAACAATAAAGCATAAAAAAGTATTTATAAAAATTACTTCTCCCCCGGAGGGTTGAAGTGCTTGAGATATTGCCCGTTGTAAGGCAACGGGAGAAGCCTTCCATCTTGATGTGAGAGCATGTATGTGTTCTCTCCTCTTGATTCATGTATTTGAAAGGGTCCTAACCATAAGGAATCAAATTTTCCATGCATTCCTTTAGGTTCATGTCTTTTGTGCCATAACAAGACTTGATCTCCAATCTCGAAGTCACGCGGACGAGCCTTCTTATCAAAAATCTTCTTCACTCGCTCTTGATGCTGAGTGATTCTATCAACGACCTCCACCCTTTCTTCCTCCAGCTTCATCAGGTACAAGATCCTCCTTTCGATCGGATCTTTGAACTCACCATCGTCCACTGTAGATGCCAACTGCAAGGCGGACAACTCCAATGTAATGGGTAATATTGCTTCTATACCATACAAAAGTATAAAAGGTGAAGTGCCGATGGCTCGTTTGGGAGTGATTCTATTAGCCCAAAGAGCATCATATATTTTCCTGTGCCAAGCTTTCTGATTTGCGTCAACTAGCTTGCGCACAATTGTGACTATGTTCTTATTTGATGATTTGGCCTGTCCATTACCTTGAGGGTAATAATTTGATGAATGTGACAGCATGATGCCGTGATCAAAACAAAAATTAAGTATCTCCTTTGACGAGAAACTTGTTGCGTTATCAGCCACAATTTTGCGAGGCACCCCGAAGCGTGAAATGATGTTTTCTTTTAAAAAGTCGCAAACAACTTCTGAGGTAGCTCGCTTAGTAGGAACCGCTTCAACCCATTTTGTGAAATAATCTGTTGCTGTAAGGACATACACATGCCCTTTGCTAGAATGTGGGTTGATGGGACCTATGAAATCAATACCCCATTGCTGAAATGGAGCATCAATGATAACTGGCCTGAGTGGAGTAGCCGCAAATTTGACTTTACCAACAAACTATTGACAAGACTGACATCTATACACCCATTCATATGCGTCACGAAACATGGTTGGCCAATAGAACTGTGCTCGTAGGATCTTGAATGCAGTAACCCTCGATGAGAAGTGACCACCGCACGCTTGACTGTGAAAAGCATCCAACAATCTTTGTTGTTGGTCTCTGCCGACGCATAAAAGGAAAGTTCCGTCAAGGCCATGCTTGTACAGAACGTTATTGACAAGCACAAAATTCTGTGCTTTCAGCTTTAAAGTTCTCTTCTGCTATTTGTCCATGTGACGTGGACATTCTCCATTAGTTGAATAATACCACAAGGCTGTGTACCATTCTTTCGCAAAATCAACTAATAGGACCAAAGGAAGGTCCTCTTCAGGTTCAAGTTCAGTTCCACTATTGCTTTTCTTCTTTTCATCTCCGTCTTTTGACAATAATCGACAAAGACCTTGCCCGCGAACGAGCTTGGTCGGCTTGATCTCTAGATCATACTCTTGAACTCTCACGATCCAGTTTCCTCTTTTTGTGCCCATCTCCTGTTGAGTTAGCACACCTTTTACTGCTGGATCGGTGACAAACACCGTAGTATGTGAATTCAAGATATAGAACCTAAAATTCTTGACAGCTCTAACGACAGAATATACGTTCTTCTCAATTTGAGAATAGCGTGACTCACAATCTTTAAAACTGGTACTCATGAATGCGATAGGAGATTCTCCTTCTTCACTGAGCTTCTGAGTCAAATTGGTAGACAACGTATGCTCCGATGCATAACAGTAAAGGATGAAATCCTTCTGAAAGTCAGGACGAACCAACGTGGGTGCATTAGAAATAGCTTCTTTGATTTTGATGAAGGCTTCTCTGCCTTCTTCTGTCCATATGAAATTGGACGTCTTTTCATCATAGCTGAGATTTCCTTCGTCAGCTCCGAAAAATCTGGTACAAACCTTCGGATAAAGTTGACTTTACCGAAAAAGGAATGCACTTGCTTCTTACTTGTAGGAAGAGACAGGCTCTTAATTGAATCCACCCGATTTGGGTCAATTTTAGTTCCTTCCTTGGAAACGATGTGGTCAAGTAACTTGCCCTCCGTCACTGCGAAGATGGTCCTCTTAGGATTCAATGAAATCCTGTGGTACCTACATCTTTCAAAAATTCTCACGAGGTGCGAAAAGTGATCGCTTCCTTTATCTGAAAAAACAGTTAAGCCATCTAGATAAACTACTATTATTTTATTTTTTAGATCCCCAAACACCAAATCCATGACTCTCTGAAAAGTAGCACCAACGTTGATAAGGCCGAAAGGCATCATCTCATAAGCAAATGTTCCCCACGGCGTGGTGAAAACTGTTTTGATCTGCTCTTCCTCTGCCACTACAATCTTATTGTAATCGGAAAAACCATCAAGAAGTGATAGCATTTCCGATCCGGTGACTGTCTGCAATGTATGCTCCATGATCGGTAAGGGATAATTGTCCTTCAAGGATGATAAATTCAAGTTCCTGAAATCCACGCAAATTCTGATTTCTCCATTCTTTTTGTGCACAGGAACAATGTTAGACACCCAGGTGGAGTGATGGATTGGATAAATTATCTTTGAGTCCACCATCTTCTGAATCTCCGCGTAGATAGTATCTTGAATCCGCGGATTGTAATGTCTTTGCTTTTGCCTGAAAGGTTTGACATCAGACTTCAGAGGAATTGTATGTGACAATTATGTGGGTGTGAAGACCTTCAAGTCTTCGTATGACCAGGCAAATACATCCTTGTATTGTTTGAACAAGGCGGTAAACTTCTCAGCTTCTTCTGTAGTACAACACTTGCTAAATTAACAAACCGAGGTTTGTCTTCAGTGTCGATGTTCACTTGGAAATATTCACCAGAAGTATTAACACCTGACATCTTCTGATTTTGGATGTAATGGTCATGCCGGTCAAAAATATCCTCTAAAGATACAAAACCCTTGGGAATCTAATTTCCTTTCAATTGTATGATTCCGGATTCCATAGCTTCAGAGTCTTCAGCAATTGACTCTTTGAAAGGAGTAGGACTTCCTTCAAAGAACAATTCTTTGTAGTTGTCTCCCATAACGAGAAACTCTTTGATGTCATCATCGCCATCAAAGACTTGCCAGTTGTCTGCATTATCTGGTACAACTAGCCTGTAGATCAGCTCAATAGCAAAAGAATTCTGACGAAAGTCAGAATGCGGCATGAAAAGAGTGGTTGACACTGCAAGGGCATCAACTCTGCTATTGTCCATTCTTGGAATATATTGGATGTCAAAAGCATCGAACCAGTCGATAACATTCCACACCCTCTGTCTGTAGGATTGAAGGCGATTCTTTCTAACTTGAAACTGCTCCCTGACTTGTTTGACAATGAGCTTTGCATCTCCTTCAACTCTAAGTAATTTGATCCCCATATCCTTCGCATTCTTGAGACCTAATAACAACGCCTCGTACTCTGCAATATTATTGGTGCATTCAAATTGCAACCTATATGCGAATGGATATAAGCAACCTTCAGGAGAGATGATCACTACTCTCGCTCCTGATCCTGACGTTGAACAACTGCCATCAAACTGCATCCTCCACATTTTTGATTCTTCATGTGATGTAGTCGTGGAAAGTGCAAAATTTTGACAATCTTCATTGACATTAGATATCATAGCATAAGTCCCCAGTCCTGTGTCTTGATATAACACTTGTGCATGTGGAAACTGGGACTTAACCACCGTAAACTTTGATTTCACCTTAGGCTCCAGCTTGAAACTTCCCTTCTTCAATGGAATTATCGTGAACAACCAATCCAATTGAATTTCTCCTCCAAGATCCTTGCAGAAACTCTTGCTGAGCAACATCCTGTAACTTGTAGGAATGTCAGCGATCAAGATAGTCATCATAATCTTCTTTTCAGGACAAGACGCTAGCCTTACTTGCACATCTTTCAGTTGGCCAACCAATGACACCGGCTTTGATTCAAGTGAATAACACTTTTCTTTGGTTTCGGTGCACGAAAGTCCCAACGCATTCATGATTTGTAAAGGCATGACATTGTCCGATGCTCCGCTATCTATGATGCAATTGCTGAGTTTAAAACCTCCTATATACAAAGATATATAGAACGGCTTTGGTTTGTCTTCTGCTGGTACAGAGGATTCAAGTAATATAGGCTGGATTGCAACCTTCTTGTTTACCACCTTGAGGATTCTTTCCAACTGCTCTGGATGATCCTGAAGATACTCCAGCTGTGAAATTTGTACCTTCGTCTTCATCATGGAAGACACAATGTCGAAGTTTGCTGAGGTTGGATCCTAAGCAACCGGCACGGTGTTTACTTGTGAAGACCTTTGATTGGAAGTGGAAGCCACTTCCTTTCCTTTTTCATCAGACTTCCGCTTTTCCTCTTCTTCTTTCTGTGCTTTGAAGTGTTGTGCACGTGTGAACATGGGCGATGAGATGTTCTCATGATTGACTGCAAGAGAGTATCGGCAGTATTCTTCTTCTTCTTCTTCTTCTTGTTCATTAATGGGTTCTCTATCAAAGTATCCCATTGCAGAGTCGCCATCAAAGTTGTTTGTCTGTGGTGAGACAACATTTGTAGTTGGTGAAGGTACGAAACTTGAACTAGGAGCAGCCTCAGCAAATCCCATGAGTTGACTCATTCTTTGATTTTTCGGACATGTAGATCCGGTGTGTTCAACTATATCATGGAAAGTGCAGTAAGTTGTAGACTTCTCAGCTTCAACATGCCTCTGTTGTCCTTGCAGAAACTTTTATTTGTAGTTGTTGAAAGGCTGAAAGTTATTCCTCTTCGGCTGGTACGGCTGTTGAGGTTGATATGGCGGTTGATATGACTGTTGTGTAGGCAGTGCTTGCTGCCCTTGTGCGGGTGACTGTCTCTTGAGAATGGTCACCTCGTTGGCTAATTTCTGAAGTAGCAGATCAGCAGACGCTTGAACAAGTGGTCTGATTGAATCATTCCTCATCTTGCCCGTCGTAATCATATTGTCTTCAATTTTGATAGCTTCCTCCTGAGTGAGTTGTAGATCTACTCCTTCACTTGACTTTAAGAGAAAGGCTATTTCCGACGGTAGTGCATTGATGACGCTGCTCATCAAAATCTCATCAGATGGATTTAATGTATGGGAAAGACGTGTAACAAGGCGGTTAAACCTTGCTATGAATTCCCTCATTGGTTCAGTAGGCTCCATCTTTGAATTTGAGAGTTGTGCAAATAGTTGATGATTATCCTCGGCAGGCTTGAATCTTGCCAAGAATTTCTCACTCATGACTGCCCAACTTGTGATAAGACCTGGCTCAAGATTATGAAACCAGTCTGATGCGTTGTTCTCTAGGGTCTCAACAAAGAGACAAACAGCTATGTCTTCATGTGGAACATGCAAAACGGAACAAGCCGCTGTGAATGCTGAAATGTGTTCATCTGGATGTTTAGATCCATCACCACGGAATCAAGGAAAGTGCTTTCGCGATCCCTTAGGCAGCTCATGATGTCCTTGTAAGGCCAACGGTCCGATGTTGTTACCCCAAGGTAGTGGGGTTGGACGTCTCACGTTCCTTCCATTCCGACCGTTGCCGTTGTTGTCATTGTCGTTGTCGCCCATTGTGATAGGTAGGACTGGAGATTCTTCTTCTAATCCTTCTAGAAAATGCTCAGGAACCTCCTCAAAGCACGATTCTTCTTGAATAAGAGGATTGTGCCTCCTTCTGTAGTAAACTTGGTAAGCCAAGTTGCTTTATTCCCACGTGGGTGGTGGCAAAACTGGTCTACTTGCTGCAAGATCCGCCTTTTCTTCTTCTTTATCCAGAGCAGTAGCTGCATTTCTCCACTGAGTAGTAGATGTATGATTTTCAAAGATAAAACTTCGCAAGTTACTGATGATGTCTGATTGCTCGCCTCGAATTAGCACAAAGTTCGGTTGTATGGCAGCCGGAGTAAGTCTTGGTTGTTGAACTGGAGCAGTAGGATGCCAAATGGTTATACCCATGACATAAAGCGTGAAGCTTTCTTGAATGTTTTCTTGCCTCGTGCCCCACAGTCGGCGCCAGAAAATTGTTGGTGTAAGAACTAACACCTCTGGAGTGTAAGTTTGTACGGACAGCTATGCACACTACATAATGAGTGCTCTTCAAATTAGGAGGGGAAGCTCCCTCGTTGTGCTGGAATGCATGGAATAGAAAAGTAAACTAAATCCTATCTTTTTGTTCTCAGCTGGTAGAGGCACAAGGTTAAGAAAACTTAGAACGTTGCAACTAAGTATTTTATGGTTTGGCAGATCATCTAACTACAGCTAAGCTAACTTCTTTAAATCTATCCAGTTTCCTCAAGAAAACAGAGCGTGAGGAAATGGAGCGGGAATGTATTACACGATAAACCTTAGGTGCGGGATCACAACATGAAGACAAGGTAGGCACAACTATTTGCTTATTAAGGCACAAACTATTTATTATAACATCAATCACTCTTGAACACATACAATGTAGCAATACTACAGGCTATCATGAAGGCAAGGTAGGCACAACTATTTATTATAACATCAATCACTCTTGAACACATACAATAATAGCAATACTACAGGCAAGGTAGGCGCAGCATGTATGCTATCAAGCAAAAGTTCTAATTTACAAGGGTGAACCAATCTTAAGAATAGGCATGTTGCCGACAACGCAACAATTCTCTATCACTAGGAAAAGCTAATTACAAATGAGCTGAAAGCTCTTATTTAGAGACATCAAAGGTGTAGGCAACCCTAAAATCACCTTGAGTCCACTACAGTCCTGCAGTACATGCAAGATCTTATTCTCTAAACCTAATTGAATGAAACTATACAGTTAACTGGGAAACTATCATCAGTTAACTGAAACATCTAATCTAAATGGACAATGTGCAAGCATGCACGTCCTTATTGAAAGCAAGTTAACTGGAATTCTATCATCAGTTAACACAAAAACCTAAAAGAGACTCCAAGTGTATGTAGATGTTTCCAAGAAAGACATGGCATGCAATGTGAAACAAGTAGTTAACTCGGAAAGAGGCATCGAGTTTAATTCCTGTGTCTAATGTCTATCTTGGAAAAGGTGGGACGCTTTGAACTGAAGTTTACTGGCCCTGATCTCGAGCAAGTAACCCCTCCATGAGGTTAGTGACTACATCATCATTTGAAGGTCGTCACATGTCCCAACTGTCAATTCATTGCTTGTTAGCAACTCAAGCAACACTGGAAACCTCTTAGCACTTCACTGACTGGTAACTCTGGCGGCTCTACAATTGAAGTGATGGCCACTGTTTCTTCTACAACTTTATACTTCTGAAGCTTCTCGCATTTTTGACGCTTTTCTCTATGGAAGAGTGTTGCATGATGAAACCACAATTTGACTGCAAACAGTTTGGTTGTGAGAAATGCAAATGAACTTGCCGCATACGCAAAAACCCAACAGTATCAACCCTCTAAACTGGCCTGGGAAGACAATCAACTATACGAGGCATGAAACCATGCAGACTTGAGTGACTACCCCTGTCAACCTTTCGGATGCGCTTGATACAAAATGGTGTCAGCTTTTCCGATGAAATCATGAATTAAGACTGACTTGGTCTTGAATTCGTTCTACGTGAATTGTATCCTGAAAAACTTGCCTGTTGATTGTGAACATGGCTACATTCTGACAACTGCTCCAGAAAACCAAAAATCTCTCCTGATGAGGTTAAAAATAGCTTGTCGAAGGGCGATTTTCACATAAAATTCTGAGACGTGGATTTTATGTATAGTCAAATTCTAAGATGACCCACAATGTCAGAATTGTGAAAAAATGTGATTTAGGCCCACATGCAAAAGTTTTTCAGTTGATATCTGAGGGGCTGTGAGGACATTTTTTTTCCGAAAAAATCTGAGATATGGGTTTTGTCCAGAAGATAATTCTAAGACAACCCACAACGTTAGATTCGAAAAATATCGACTTCTACTCCACCATGCAAAGGAATTTCACTTCAAAAAATTTGAGCCTCAAGAACTAATGCTCTGGAACAAATTTTCCCTGAAAATTCTAGCACATGGGTTTTACTAAGAAAGCAATTCTGAATCACCTAGATGATTTGTTTTGCCAAAAACGCCAATTCTTCAAACATGCGAGAGAATTTAAGACGAGAAGATGGAAGAATTTTAGAAAAGAAGAAAGATGTTTTTTAGTTTTTATTTATTTATTATCTTCTTCTATCAAAATCGCCACTCTGCCTTGAATTTTGCTGATGAATCTGGACTTGTACCTGCAAAACAATAGTTTTTAATGCCTTCACAATTGACTGCTGAAGAAATTTTCCCAACATGGAAAGAATTCACCTCTGCTCAAGCTGGATGAATGAAATGATGAATGCCATGCTTGCATAACTAGAGCAAAATCGTACCACAAAATGTCATGTCCCCTTCTCGTTGAGATCTCTCAGAGCACAGGATTAGCCTATCATATGACCCTCGTAGGCTGATAGACTGGATAGAGGGTCATGTTGGAGCTTGGCTCAGCTTCAGTTGGCAGAGTTTGATCAGTTGGCTTTCGTTCGGGCTCGTTCGGACACTTCTTGCATAAGTTGCTATTTTTAGCAGTTATTGGCAGTCAGCATGGGACCCCTGCTATTTTTAGCAATATGGATTGTTGGTGTTCAGAATCACTTCAGTGTTTGTCAGCTTCTGACGGATCAGGCATCGGATGAATAATGAGAGATATTAATATTTAATTGAATTAATTAAATATTAATTAATTGGAGATTATAATATAAAGTTATAATATTTTATTATAACTTAAGTGATTTTGATAAAGGGGTCGCCCATCATCAGAAAGGGGCCATTTGAAGATTAAATTTATAATTTAATATTTGAGTTGAGACTATTGAAAGAAATTAAAAGAAGAGGTCGAATTATTTAAAAATTCCCTATCTTTAAGGAATTCGCACTTTTGAGGGATATAGTGCATTTGCCTTGGGATTCGAGCCATTATGCATATTGAGTTATTGAAAATTGATCAAGTTTGGTCTGAGCAAGAAGCTTTAGGGTTTCAGTCTCGAATTCATTGGGGAATGAGCCATCTCCATTGAAAGCAGTTCAGAGGGTGTGAGATATCACCTGATTTATTGCCAGATAAGAGATTTCTTCATTCAGGAGAAATTACAGAGCATCACAGATCATCCATCTTCAGAGGTTTTGTTCAGGGTTTCATTCAGCAGGCATATATTCATCTTGGCGCCTATTTCTATTGATATCTGGAGGTTCTTGGGGAAGCCGTACCTTTTATTTATGCTGCTGCAGCCGTACCATCTGTTGACAGGCCGTACCACCATTAATAAGGGCGTATTTTCTCTTTGAAGAAAATCGCTTGCTTTTGGGTCAGTCTGCCCCTGCTATCTTGGGCGCCTATATCCCTGGCACTATTCTGGATCTTCTGAAGGAGGGAGAAAGTAGTTTTATAGCAGCCGTAACAGTTATTTCTAGTTGCTGATTACCAGGTTCTTTTATTAAAATATTGTCATTTCCTTATTGCATGCTACCAGCTCTTTATTGTATTGATTTCCATTTGAACAATAAAAGATGCGCCTTCAGTAGAACTTGAATTTCCTATCTATATTGGCAGTTTAGGATTTTATTTGAATTTATTACCTATTTTATGCAAAATCGCATTCTTCATTATTTATGCAAAAACACCAAAAAACATCAGAAAACGCAAAAAAAAACAAAAACAGTCAGATTTCAGAGATAGCAGAAACAGGAGTTTCTACAGTGGTATCAGAGCTAAATCCTGCCATCCTGAGGGTTTAGCAATCTTATGCAGCCACAGGAGTTTGGGCCTCACAGGTATTATACTCGCAGGAGAGCCTTGATTGACAGGCAACAGGGTTCGATCTGGCAGCCGGGAAACATGGCTGACAGAACAGATATTCCGAGAACAAAGGTTCCTGATAACCCTAGAGATCAGGACGATGCCGAGGTTTTAGACACTCTCAGAGACTTATGAGCAGGTCAACGACAGTCTAATGATGTGCTACAACAGTTGGCAGTGGCAATCCAGAGGTTAGGTATACAGAGGAGACCGTCACCATAGCGTGACGATAACAGGAGTGATGCAGGATCCCGGAGAGCACCTAGGACTGTTTCATGGACAGCAGACAGGCCCACTAGGCCTACTTTTGTGAGACAGGAGCCCGATGAGGTTATTGCAGGTGAGGAGCATGAGGAGTTGTTCGTAGATACACTTATGGCAGTGAACGAGGAGTGGGAGTTAGTACCACCTGATGTCAGAGAGAGGATTTCCTTTGACCGATTTGTTACACAGAGGAGAGAATATCGCAGAGGACGACAGGATTGGAGACCTAGACAGCAGAACAATGACCTAAAACATGCAACAAACAGGCTTAATCTAGCGATGTTCGATGGTAGTGGTAAAGTGACAGCCCAGGCATGGATTAGTAAGCTAGACACCTTTCTTACATTGCGTCTGATGGCGGAGAGAGATGCAATCAGATATGCGACATTACATTTGGAGGGAGTAGCTTACGATTGGTGGCACCACGGTATGGTGACCTTACAGCATGACGGGATCACATCATACCAAGAGTTTGTGGACAGATTGGTTGAACGGTTTGACAGGAAGGATCCAGAATCCTACTTCAGAGACTTGGCTCAGTTGAGACAGAGTGGCAGTTTGGAGTCCTATATTGGTGACTTTTAGAAGTTATCAGTCATGGTTCCGAACATTTCAGAGAGACGATTGGTAGTACTCTTCATGGAGGGTTTGACAGAGCCACTGAGAGGTTGTATCAAAGCCTTTGATCCTCCTTCATTACAAGAAGCGATGAAGAAGGCTCGTAGTATGGAGTTAGCAGCACCATCCAGTAGATTTAACTCCAAAGGTTCTTCATCTTTCAGGGACAATAAGGGTTTTAACAGAAACAGAGAGAAGTCTGATTTTAACAAAGAAAAATCAGATTTTAAAAACGATTCAAAAGGTAAATCAGCAGCACCACCTTTGGATCGTGAGGCCCTTAACGATCTACGCAGGAAGAAGCTTTGCTTCTATTGCAAGGGTCCCTATGACGCCAATCACGATTGTCCTCTAAGACCTAAGGGCAAGGCGAATCGAGTGATGTGGGCGTATTACGAGGATTCGGAGTCAGAGAATTCCGAACAGCAGGAGAGTTCTGAGGAGTCAGAGCCAGAGGCTTCAGAGCCTAAGGCAGAGATAGAGTCAGAGCTTCAGATACAGGAGGCACGCCTATCTAGCATTCAGCAGGAGGGCTCATTCAGGATTCGTGGTGTGTTAGCAGGACAGAGGGTCATTACCCTTCTTGATACAGGAGCTACACATAATTTCATAGATGCTAGATTCGTTGAGAAACGCGGACTCATCACTGAGGAGTTCGAGGGCATTAGGGTTAAGGTGGCCGACGGATACACCTTGAGGTGTGAACGCATGATAAAGGATCTCCCTTTACGCTTGAACAATTATGAGTTCAAGGCTGATTACTATGTTGTTAATATGGGGGATATTGATTTGGTCTTGGGAATGAAGTGGCTTCATTCATTGGAGGAAGTCACTCTTCGTCTCAAGGATATGGAGATCCATTTTGATGTTGATGGGAAGACACACATATTAAAAGCAATACGGGACAGCGACATCAAAACAATTTTTTTTCATCGGATGGAGAGGCTCATGCGTCACGACATGGTAGAGTGGGCTGCCGAGTGCACTTTAGCACCTATACAGGAGGGACAGCAAAAGACAAAATATCATCCGGACATTCAGCAGTTGAGAGTCAAGCATGATAAGGTGTTCAGTGATATTCCGCCAGGTAGACCTCCAGACAGGGGTATAGAGCACATCATTGAGCTTGAGGAGGGCGCTAAGCCCGTTATGATAACTCCTTACAGGCATCCTAAGAGATTGAAGGATGAGATAGAAAAGACAATAAAGGAGTTACTTGCTATGGGTCACATTCAGCCTAGCAAGTCACCATTCGCTTCTTCGGTTGTCTTGGTAAAGAAGAAGGATGGAACATTACGCATGTGCATTGACTACAAGGTCCTGAATAAGAGGACGATCAAAAACAGGTATCCTATACCACGGATTGATGAGCTTATTGATGAGCTCCATGGTGCCTGTTACTTTACCAAAATTGATTTACGGTCAGGTTATCATCAGATCAGGGTCCGTGAGCAGGACATAGAGAAGACTGCCTTTCGATGTCATTGTGGGCACTTCGAGTTCGTAGTGATGCCATTTGGGCTCACTAATGCACCAGCTACTTTTCAGTCTACAATGAACAGGGTTTTTCATTCACAGCTTAGGAGATTTGTGTTGGTCTTCTTCGATGACATCCTTATATACAGCAGGACATGGCAAGAGCACTTGGCTCACCTGGAGACCGTATTGAGTATTCTGGAGAGGGAGTCCTTGTACGCCAAGGAATCCAAATGTGATTTGGGAATGACTGAATTGTTATATTTAGGTCATATCATCAGTGTAGGAGGAGTGCGGATGGATCCTGAAAAGATCCGCGCTATTATTGATTGGCCCACACCGGCAAACCTGACACAGTTGAGAGGGTTTCTCGGATTGTGTGGATTCTACCATAGATTCATGAATGGTTATTCACGACATGCAGCCCCAATGACTGATTTACTAAAGAAGGGTGCATTTATTTGGACTCCGGAGGCACAGGAGTGTTTTATGAAGTTTAAGGAGTTGATGACCACATGCCCTGTTTTGGCACTACCCGACTTTACGAAGCCTTTTGAGCTTCAGTGCGATGCATCAGGTGAGGGCATTGGTGCGGTGCTTATGCAGGACAAGCACCCGATTGTGTACGAGAGCCGAAAACTCAGAGGGCCCGAGAGACTTTATAGCATTTATGATAAGGAGATGCTCGCTATCATGCATGCCTTAGCAAAATTCAGGCAGTATCTTGTTGGCAGCAAATTTTGCATTAAAATTGATCATAACAGTTTGAGACACTTCTTGGGGCAGCGAGATCTCAATGATAGACAGTAGAAGTGGGTCAGTAAGTTGCAGGCTTATGACTTTGACATCTCGTATATCAAAGGTACACAGAACGTAGTGGCTAATGCACTTTCACATAGACCATATTTGAGCGCTATGGTTCTCATTTCGGAGGACTGGAGGCATATGATAGTGGCAGAGTATGCCAAGGATACCTGGGCCTCCAGCATTGTTGAGGGATCGACAGTTGATACCAGGTATACACTTGTGAATGACTTGATCATTTACAAGAACAGGATATATTTGATTCCTGGTTCAGAGGTGAAGAACATCATCATGCGGGCCTTTCATGACGTGCCTACAGCAGGACATCCCGGGTACTTCAAGACCTACAGACAGATTCGGGAGAGATTCACCTGGAGAGGACTCAAGGCAGATGTTCTTCATTACGTGCGTGAGTGCCCTGTTTGTCAGCAGAACAAGCAGGAGAACACGTACCCGGCAGGTTTATTGCAGCCACTTCCGATTCCTGACAGGAAGTGGGAATGCCTGTCGATGGACTTTATTACGGGCTTGCCGAAAGCCCAAGGGCGAGATTGCATATACGTAGTTGTGGATCGGCTTACGAAGTATGCCCACTTCTTTCCGATTACCACAACCTACACAGCTACACAGGTAGCAGAGGTATTCTTTCGTGAGGTGTTCAGACTACATGGATTGCCTCGGAGTATTGTGAACGACAAGGATAGTCGGTTCTTGAGTCACTTCTGGCAGGAGGTGTTCAGGCTTTGTAGGACCGAGCTCACTCCGAGCACTAGTTACCACCCGCAGACTGATGGGCAGACAGAGATAGTAAATAAGTGGGTGGAAGGATACCTCAGAAATTATATTGCAGGGCAGCAGAAGGCATGGGTCAATTGGATTCATTTGTGCGAGTATTGCTACAACACGACATTCCACATGACTATTCAGATGTCTCCTTTTATGGCGTTGTATGGGTATGAGGCGCAGAGTTTTCTAGATTTGCTACTGAGCGACAGTAGAGTGCCGAGTGCTGGAGACTTATTGCAGGAGAGTCGGGATACCATGAAGGCTCTCAAGGAGAATATTGCCAAGGCACAGAATCAGCAAAAACAGTACGTAGATCAGAAGAGGACGGAGAGGCATTTCGAGGTGGGTGACATGGTTTACCTCATGCTGCAGCCCTACCGTCAGTCCACTCTTAGGAAGAGTGGGTCAGAGAAGCTTAAGCCACGTTATTACGGTCCTTTCAAGATCCCGAGGCGAGTTGGAGAGGTGGCCTATGAGCTGGAGCTTCCAGCAGAGAGCAGGGTACACAATGTTTTTCATGTATCATGCCTCAAGAAGGCGTTGGGACACCGTGTGGTACCATCTGCAGTTCTACCTCCCTTAGATGATGAGGGAAAGTTGATCTTAGTACCTGAGTCCATCCTGGAATACAGGGAGAGATAGTTGCGTAGGAGGACTATCAGGGAATATCTGGTGAAATGGAGAGATTTGCCTGTTGAGGATGCTACATGGGAGAGCGAGGATATTCTGCAGCATCCGGCATTGAGATTGCTTGAGGACAAGCAATTTCAGGAGGGGCGGACTGTCATGTCCCCTTCTCGTTGACATCTCTCAAAGCACAGGATTAGCCTATCATATGACCCTCGTAGGCTGATAGACTGGATAGAGGGTCATGTTGGAGCTTGGCTCAGCTTCAGTTGGCAGAGTTTGATCAGTTGGCTTTCGTTCGGGCTCGTTCAGACACTTCTTGCGTAAGTTGCTATTTTTAGTAGTTATTGGCAGTCAGCGTGGGACCCCTGCTATTTTTAGCAATATGGATTGTTGGTGTTCAGAATCACTTCAATGTTCGTCAGCTTCAGACGGATCAGGCATCGGATGAATAATGAGAGAGATATTAATATTTAATTGAATTAATTAAATATTAATTAATTGGAGATTATAATATAAAGTTATAATATTTTATTATAACTTAAGTGATTTTGATAAAGGGGTCGCCCATCATCAGAAAGGGGCCATTTGAAGATTAAATTTATAATTTAATATTTGAGCTGAGACTATTGAAAGAAATTAAAAGAAGAGGTCGAATTATTTAAAAATTCCCTATCTTTAAGGAATTCGCGCTTTTGAGGGATATAGTGCATTTGCCTTGGGATTCGAGCCATTATGCATATTGAGTTATTGAAAATTGATCAAGTTTGGTCTGAGCAAGAAGCTTTAGGGTTTCAGTCTCGAATTCATTGGGGAACGAGCCATCTCCATTGAAAGCAGTTCAGAGGGTGTGAGATATCACCTGATTTATTGCCAAATAAGAGATTTCTTCATTCAGGAGAAATTACAGAGCATCACAGATCATCCATCTTCAAAGGTTTTGTTCAGGGTTTCATTCAGCAGGCATATATTCATCTTGGCGCCTATTTCTATTGATATCTGGAGGTTCTTGGGGAAGCCGTACCTTTTATTTATGCTACTGCAGCCGTACCATCTGTTGACAGGCCGTACCACCATTAATAAGGGCGTATTTTCTCTTTGAAGAAAATCGCTTGCTTTTGGGTCAGTCTGCCCCTGCTATCTTGGGCGCCTATATCCCTGGCACTATTCTGGATCTTCTGAAGGAGGGAGAAAGTAGTTTTATAGCAGCCGTACCAGTTATTTCTAGTTGCTGATTACCAGGTTCTTTTATTAAAATATTGTCATTTCCTTATTGCATGCTACCAGATCTTTATTGTATTGATTTCCATTTGAACAATAAAAGATGCGCCTTCAGTAGAACTTGAATTTCCTATCTATATTGGCAGTTTAGGATTTTATTTGAATTTATTACCTATTTTATGCAAAATCGCATTCTTCTTTATTTATGCAAAAACACCAAAAAACATCAGAAAATGCAAAAAAAACAAAAACAGTCAGATTTCAGAGATAGCGGAAACAGGGGTTTCTACACAAAAGCAAGACTGCAAGCTCAAACTCTAACTGTGAAAGAAGAATTTGATTGGCCCTTCACTAGCTGAACTGCCACTGTCTCTGAGTCTTAGATAAAAATAATATTTAATTTAAAACATGCAAACTAAAAAGAGGCACCAATATTTAGCTCTTTGAAGAAATTCGTCACTTTTTAATGCTCTGCATGCAAAAATATTATTTTAATCATTTTGCTAAAAATAGCATCTTGATGTGCTCAGCACACTTCAGTGATTCTAAAAAGTCAAATTTTGATCTTTTAGGAGTCCATCTGCAAGAGTTATGAGATTTTTGAGAATCTCCTATTTTATAGCTGACTACGAAATTACATCTGACCATTTTCAACTCTGATTTCTGGATGATTGAATGACCTCGCGACTATGCTGAGATATCCGCTGCGAAGGCTGCATGACAAGGATGAAATGTCTATTGGGAGCAACAACTGCTAAAATCATCATCTGACACCTTAGAAAATTAGGCGCCTCTGATTAAATTGATGCATTGATTCCAGACTTAAACCATTTCTCCGTATTGCCTTATGATGCTTCAAACTGCTATTGACGGTGAATGATGAACCCTGCTGAATGGATAGTGGATTCATTGCGTGACTGGAAGTACTCTGCATCCAATGACTGTATGTGAGGTATCTACAAACTGAATCAGGAACCCAAAAAGAGGGGCGCCCCTGGCCTGTGAAGATGCAAACACCATTTTGACAAAAATGTCACTTTCATCCGAACACCATACTTTGACCCTTGATACCGGATGTTGGAATGCTCTGATTTGCACACCGACTATCTCTCTACACAATTGAGCCATATTACAAGAGATGTTCTTGGAGACGATGAAGCCAAAAAACTACTTCTAAGGCCCTTAAAAGAGAATCGTCTTTTTCAAGGAAAATTTTAGTTTATACTTGGTCATTTTTTGAATTGTCTTCAACCACCTCCACTTTACAGTATTGTCACCTTGACCTCGCATGTACGAGAACTCGCCAAATCCCGAAGGCTATCCGGCTGGACTCGTTGGATAGCTGGAGTAATTGCACACAAGTCTTGTGAAGACTATAATTGCAAATAACCCCATCTGACAGGCCTAAAGGCTGGGCGCCCCTAGCCTACAGATATGCAACTGTGTATAGCCATGCTTCACCATCCTCTGTTTTACGTGCTCGGTAGAACTTCTGACACGGTTACCCAAAATACCAGATCGTCTTGTGAACGGTTGTACTGCGAAGCTGGACTGAACTGAAAAGATCTTAGAAAGACCCTATTTGCAAACTCATCCATCTAACAAGTCATATTCAAGGGCGCCCCTGGGCTACAGGGGCGCTCAAACCATCTACTGGCAATCTTTGCTCACATGTATCCTGTCTGCAGTTTCAACTTCTGATATCGACAACCGGAGCTCTGCACTAGGTATGCCTCTGCTTGATAGCTCGCTGAAAAGCCAAACTAATTCTGCACAGACTAAATCCACCAGCACACACATGCATCTAGATCTGGGCCTTCAAAAAGAAGGGCGCCCCTGGGCTATAGGGGCGCAGATCTACATTTCTAGACTGTCTCCATGTGGAATACACTTGTCGTAACCTCTGCTTCCGCCTTCGCTTGCCGGAGTTTTGCAACTCAGATGATCTTGCTCCATAGTTAGTTGGAAAGCTAATTGAAAACAAAAAAGAATGAATGTATTCTCCATCCAAAGCAATCAAATCTTGACCTTCAAATGGAAGGGCGCCCCTAGGCTACAGGGGCGTAGATCTGCTCTGAATTAACTAATTTCCACCATTTTGTGTTTTGTAAACACTTTATCCACTATTGAGGTTGACCACGTCGAAGTGCTGTGACTACCGAGGTGTGTGTATGACTATATTTCATCATTTTCACATGTACGGACACTGTAAAGTTGATTTGCACGTTGATTGCGCAAGTGTCTACTACGTTACATAGTGAAAAGTTTCCAGACTTAGAATATTTTAGCACTTTTTGCGAATCTGAAAAATCCCCTCCGTCAAAAAGCATATTTTTCAACATCTTTCATTGTAGAACGTTCTGCTTTGAGTTTCAGGCTTAGATTTTGATACCTGTTACTAGCCAACTGCCATTGACGACCTCAAAGGTCCTAACTTTTCTCCTGAAAAAGTCAAAACTACCCACCAGCCTTAAACTGACTTTTAACTGAAACTGACTTCACCACTGTGATTGTGATGTGAAATAAGCCAATCAAAATTAATTTCAGCCAATTTTGACAAGTTCCTATTTTTTAGGGTTTTGAGCTAAAAATAGAGTTCAGAAACCCTAATTTTCAAAAATTTCAAATTTTGCCAGTATCTTTCTGGCATCACACTGACTTAAAGCCCATACTTTACTTGCCCAAAAACTGAGTTTTGACCCCACTTTTACAAGGTTTAGACCATTTTAAGCAAAATGCCTTAATGAAGCAAAAAATTTGGTTTGGGTACAACAAATACCTATGCGTAGTGTAAGATAGCCTTAAGTCAAATCGGCCCTGAGTAGTGTATATTGTAGATGACCTTCATTCGAAGTACTGAATGAGAATACTTTGGCCAAAGCAGCAAAACGTACGACATCCACTTAGATGTGAGATAGTTGAGACTACACTGTCAGTTCATTGTGATCCTTCATGCTAGTTCTGGATTGTGAATTAGCAAGTTCTAGATGTATAGGACACAACATTATGCTCAGTTGGGTTGTCGCAGTCGGATACTCTACCAATCTCTTCGTTCGAAGGGAGGGCCATCCATCGAATTATGGATGTGCGGGGGACCGCATTAACAGTCCGTGGTTGGCGGAAAAGCGCCTGAGTGATGTTTCTCCTCCACAATAGGCGACAGATACTACAAGATTTGAAAGGAAGGGAACCTGAACCGTCTTACTACTATTTGTGCAAAAGCTTACGAGCTATGTATGTAATTGTTTTACTTTTGTACTTTGATTTATATTTGCAATGAAAATGGAATTCATGTAGAAATATATATTGTAGCTTGCATGTATTTATCAATGAAGAAAGGAAGAATTTTATTGTAATGTCTTGGTTACTTGTTACTTTTATATGTTTGAAGTGAAACGTTGGAAAAAAAATTTAATTACCCAGTATGGGGGTTGTTACAATAACTTCCAATCCACCTTCTATCTACTTCCTCTATTTCTGTCTATATTTCTTTGCATGTCACAGGAAACGACAGATTACCTTAGATCTGATCAACTGGGTATGAGCGTATTTTTCCAGCAAAACCCATCTTATCAGATTTACCATAATCAACAAAGTTGCTGCCCCTATTTTTAAGGATCTTTCTGGAAAAGTCTCCAAATAAAAAATCCAAGGAACTGGGTCTGTTCAGCTTCCAAGCACAAACAAAACCCACGTTGTAACAACCCCAAAACCGGGTAAACAAAAAAATTTCTATTTTCACTAATAAGATACAAGGAAATACAATTAAACGACAAAGTAAATAACTGTTCTTTTCATTCTAATTGAACATTTCATCATAAAGAAATAAAAGACATGATACATCATTGTTCTATTTTCCAAGTAAATAACAGAGTACGCTTTCATGATTACTTTTCTTCAAAATAAAAAGCAAGGTAAGAATCTTACAAGTTTCAAACATAGCTCGGAAGCTTTTGAGCAAATAGGAATAAGACTGTCCAGGATCTTCCCTTTCAAACCTTGGTTCATCAGAAGTCTTAAGGTGGAGGGGAAACATCACTCAGGTGCTTTTCCACCAACCACGGACTTATATTGCGGTCCCCCGCACGTTTACTGTTAAGTAGACGGCCCTCCCTTCTTCGAGGAGATTGGTTGGGTAACCGGTTCTGTATGACCAACTGAGCATAGTGTGTAATCCTACATAACTAAATCCTTGTGTCCTCACAATCTCAATCTAGCATGTAACCTGGATTACTGTGAACTGACAGTGTAATTCGTCTCACAGTCTAAGTGGACGTTAGGTATACTACACTACTTTGGCCAAAGCATTTCGGCAGTACTTATACTGACGGTCATCTATCACTTGCACTAAGTCAGGTTTGGTTTGACTTAAGGCTGCCTTATCCTACGCGTAGGTTGAGTCCTTCAGTGGGTAGTCAATCACCCTAGACTTCCTACTTCAACTACTTAAACAGGAAATGGAGTACAGTCAACAAGGGGTCCCTCTGGTACTTCCCAACATGGAAATCTTTATCCATGGAGTACGTAGCTTTCTCTAGTTAACCTATTTAACTCTAAAGCTTTAGACTACCTTGGTTCTGAATCCACCCTCGTCCTAGTATTAATAACTAATCCCTTTCCTTTACTTAAGGAATTCAAGCAGTATTCAAGCAATACAAATTATAAGGTACTTTACTAAAAGTAAACAAATATTTCCCTTTCAAATTCATCTATGATTTCAAACTGATTCGTTTCAACATGCTTTTAAGTTATTCCAATTCATCAAGTTCTCTAAACTATTTCAAAAGCTTTTCTAAGGAAATTAAACTATTCCCCAATTCAGCAATTTCATAGAACATAGAGGTTTCTTATTATTTTTCCTTTCATAAAGCAAGACATAATCAAGCAATCTAATCATACATTTTAAAATAAATGACAGAAAATCTATCAACATATATCTCATGCCTGATTTCCTTTTGCGTATGAGCTTGATCGGTAGCTTCAATCCTTGCTCCACCGTCCTTCGCAGCCTTCTCTCAGCTTAAGCAAATACTACTTTCAGGTAAATGCAAAAAGTTGTTCTCAGCAATACTGTCTCTCAATTGCAAATGATTTTCACAAAATGGCAATGGCTTTCACAAAAATGGCAATGGCTCTCATAAAATGACAATGGCTTTCATAAAATGGCAATGGCTCTCATAAAATGACAATGGCTTTCATAAAATGGCAATGGCTCTCATAAAATGACAATGGCTTTCATAAAATGGAATTTCAAAACACAGAAATACCACAGCACTGTATTTCGAATTTTCCAAGGCAAGGAGAGTGAATGAAAAATTGAGTGTTTTTCAACAATGAGTGAGAACCTATTTATAGGTTTCGAATTCTCATGTTTCCTACCTTGTAGGCATGAGAATTCGACACCTCTCATTTTGAAAATGTCAAAATCCGCAGTGGCAGTCGAATAGCCAAACACACAGCAAAAGAGTTGATGATTCAACATAATTTCTCAAGAATGTTTCAACATATCACATGCCAATTTCGTGGATCAACCACGTACAGGTTAAACATTCAACTTGCCTTCAAAAATGGCGGACTGCAACACAAATGGCGTCCAAAGTTTTCGGTTTGAAAACGTCAAGGGTTTTTTTTGCAATTGTTGTTACCTTTCTTCCACCCACGCGTCCACAATGGTGGCGCTTTAGCATCCGCGACCAAGTCTTTCAAGTGTGAGCTGGGCGCGGACTGTATTTGCTGAAGTTTTTCGCCATTTCTTTGCTTAACACAGTCGCGCGATTTCTTCACGGGAAGAAATCCGCGATTTTTCAAATGTTTCTTTTATACTTTCCAAAGTCTATAGTTCATACTTACATTTCCTTAAATGATTTTTATAAATTTCCATTGGTCTTTACAAAATTTCGAAATTCTTTTTCCTTTTAATATTTTCCAAGTATTTCAATATTTCGAATTTCCTTTGTATGGTTTGCAAAGTATTTACCAAAGACTATGAAAGTCTTATTACCTTTATTTCCAAAGGTAAATAAACTCAAATACCTTTATAAGATAAATGTAAATTTAAATGCCAAAGATTATAGTTTATATAAAATCTTTCCAAAGTTTTAGATATTTTAATATTCTCATTAAAATGTATTAATATATTTTGTATTATATTCAATACAATATTATTATAGTTTTTAACTTACCTTTCTTTAAATATATAAATATATCTATATAATATTCAAATATTATATTAGATATATTAATATATTATATTATCGATAAAACTATAATAACATCGATATTAAATATATTAATTAACTTACCCAGTTTACACTTAAATATATCTATACATGTTTATTTTCAAATTTCCAATTACGTGTATTATAGGCCAGTCAGAGCACCTCTAATAGACGTAATTGCATAAACACGTATTTATACATTTAACTGTAAATTCCAGGCATCAGTAACTTATCAGTTCACATTTCACATTCAAGGCTCACAGAACAGTAAGTTAGTCAATCAAGGAACACCACTCATAAAGCATGAAGAAGTAATCATAACTCCTAAGCCTAAGGATGACTTATCATGACAACTTAATCTGAATCAGTTCCTAAAATCCTTAGTGAAGTGTGTGTATGCTCATACGATCAACTTTACCGGTTAGCCGACCAAGTTCCTCTTCCTGAGTGATATTTCCCCTCCACCTGGAGGAATAGCTCCTGTTCCTGCATCCATGGCACAAAACCACAGCAGTCAAATGCTCACAATATTTGCAGTATATATAAATCAAATATATAAAACAAGACTAATTACTTTCCTCTATTCATTGTTTTATTCAAGAATAACATCAATCAAGAATACATAATGAGCCAAACATAACATGTAAACAGGATTTCATATTGACAACAAAGTTCAATCACATTTATTCATTCAAAACCTTCCTTACAATCAGAATGCTCTAAGCATTACTAGAATAGTAACTATACAAATTCCGGGGTGTAACACACGTGCCATATTTTTCACGGAAAAATACTTCTCAGTAGGTGCTATATTTAAGGGTTTCGGAAAAGTGTCAGAACAAGGTCAAGTGCCCAGTCAATCTTTAAGTCTTGCAGAATGCAGTACTCCCAGGTACAATAGAAGACCAAGACAGTCTTGTACCATGATTATTTGAAAACAACTGACATGGACTTATGGCAAAAAAATCCAGAAGTCAGTTCTTAGAACCTAGAGGGCATGAACCAAATTACATTGCAGAACATTGAAGAGTCCGGCTTATTCCAAGCTGCATCCATTCCTATCACTTTATAGAGCATTGAGCTTGTAACTGCTTGCACAAAGCATTACAACCCTACTACAAGAGAAATCCTGTCAGTGGACGGAAAGGTGATTTGCAGATTAAAGTCGAAGGACATAGAGACGTGTTTTGCAATTCCATCATGCTCTACCAGGAAGGTTGTATTTGTGACAGAATGCAGAAAGGAATTCGAGGCTTCAAAGGACAAGTGTTCCCTAATAGTGGCTGAACATTGGTTAAAAGTGAAGAAAACCAGCTTGCCCAAATTGGTTGGCCGAGGAGAATTCAAAGATGAGTACGCAGTGTTAATCACTCTACTCAGCAGAGTCATTGGACAAGAAGAGGGAAAATCCTTCCAGCCGTGGATGTTCTACATGGATGTTCTATATTATTGGCAAAATAATCGGAAGGAAAGAACATTACGACTGGGCCTCTTTGACCAGTGACACACTCCACCAACAATTTACCAGGTTTCTAGAAGAGCATCGTTTCCACATGTGTTCCTACCTAGTATACCTGATAGCCTTCCGAGGCGAATTCAGAACACTAAACACTGTGGGAACATTGGGTGTGCAAAAGGTCCAAGAATACTTTCCTCGCCTTGAGTTTACTTTAGCGGAAAGACACTTCAAGAAGATGAACGACCTTTTCACTATGCACACCGTGCGTGAGCTAGACCATGAGATGCACGTCCGTATTTCACCAGCAGCTAAGGCGGCAATAGTGGACTGGGCAGATTGGTTCATCCAATTCCCCACTTTCACCTACATATGCGTGTATGGCTACAATGGCCACCCCGCCATGATGCCACGCTACCCTTCAGACAAGGTAGTATTCATGGAAATCCTGAGACAGTCGGCCAAGGTTCACTCTTACCTGCGCCAAAAGAAGAAGTCAGCTGCAAACTTTCCTATTCAGATGGGACTCTACAGATGTAAGACTACAACCGATGCTAGGTTGATAAGCTAGGAAACAGCGAGATTTAATCTCAAGTACTTCATTGACAAGAGGTCATCATATGATCCAAGAGGACTCTTCGCAGCACATCTCGAGCAAAGATCATCACATGAATCTTCCATAGAGGATTTTTGGGTCAACTACGAAGATGAGTTCGAAGTAAGAAGAAGAAACTACAACAAATTCAAGCTCTCACAGATTGCAAATTTCATGTCAGAAGACATTGAGGGCTTATCTGATGGCGAAGAAGAAGTCATTCTTCCTTCTTTCTTCACGGATCAAGTAAATGCACAACCACTCGACAAAGTAGATTGGTACGCGAAAGAGAGTACATCTATCGAGGAAAGAATTGGTAGAGTAATCCGACACAGTCAACTCTACCTTGATAGTAAAAGGACAAGGAAGGTAGTACTTCCCCGATCAGAGCCGCCAACAGTTCATTCTACACTACCTTCCTCGTCTAGGAAGAAGTAGACACATGTAGAGAGGAATGCAGAGAACGAGGTTGTCATAGAGACTGCTGCCCCGCCTGAAGATAAAGACATACAAAATGTGAGGGTTGAGGATTTCACGTTTTCAAAGGTGAAGCTTGGAAAGACCACTCGACAAGTGGAGGCAGACTTTCTCGGAATCACCTCAGCGAGCGTCAAGGAAAGAATGACGAAAGATGGACAAGACAAAGCAGCCTTGAAGGCTGAAAATTGTCAACTAAGACTGTACATTTCTACCTTGATGCACGACACTCCCAACTCCTCGGCCTTGCCTCAAGGACTATTAGATCTCCCAGCTGAAAGAAACCATCATCAGTTGATCACATACGGAAAACACTTGAGACGTCAAGTGGATGAGTTTGTTGTCAAAGGACGGTGTGTATTAGCAGAAGCATACCAGCTAAGAGACAAAGCACATGGACTCTGATCAGATATCCAACAATTAGATTTGAAGGCAGCTCAAGAGAGTCCGAGAGAGGAAGCGATAGTTGCTGATCTACAACACGCATACCAGTCAGTTACAACCACTAAGAACAAACGCCATCTCTTTGAGTGGAAAGAACAATTAGCATACAAGGTGAGAGCCTACGATGCCAATTCAGTGGAGTTGATTGACTATAGACGCTTTGTCGCTAATATTATCAACTTTGCAAGAACGTTGGTAATATCCTTCCCTAAGTTGGAATATCAGCAAGGAGGGGAATACGTTGAGCTTGAAACGGTACAGAGACGGTTTCAAGAGGTCATGCGTGGTTCATTCCTTGAAGATCCCAATGGTTGCAAATTAGCCAAAATTGCAGTCATGTTTATCCAGTTGGATGAAGCAGCTTCCCAATGCATAAACTATCAGCAGCAGCTTGTGACAGGTGAAGAAATGCTTAGACGCCACACAGTCATCTTGAGAAGCACTAATTGCCCGAGGGCCGAAGAGGTCAACAACTGGATTGAGACTTTGTTGACCAGTGGTGAAGAGGTGTAAAGCACCAAGGAAGGACGTCCTACCCTCCCAATAGCAATAAATACGACTGAAGTCAACTTGATGCCCCTTTCCAAGTTGACTCCAAATCTCCACAAATCATGCATGTCAGATCCCACTGATCTAGGATGTCTAATTGACTCCCATGATTTATGGATCTCAGATCTCCTTAAAAGGTGGATGTCTATTTGGAGACACATTTGTAATTATAGTTCACTTTTAGTTAGGTGTTAGTCAACTGAGGTAGACTCCCAGTTTGACTATTGTTTAGTATCAGTTAACTAAAGTAGATTTCCAGTTAACAGCTTGCTCACCTACTTTTAGACATAGGAATAAATCTTGCTAATTGGCAAGAACTGATTGTTAACTCAAGGAGATTTTAGGGTTGCCCTACTCCTTTGAGTTTCTATAAATAAGAGCCTTGGGCTCATTATTTGTTTAACCTTTATTTGCTAAGCAAAATTGCTGCGCCATTGTTGCTAGAGTTAGCTTGTTCATATCTGTTCACTCTTGGATGAGAGTTCGTTGGTTGATCGTAATTGTGCATGATTTCGTGCCTTTGCTGTCCCGACCTTTGTAATTCTTTGGAGAAGCTTGAAGAAACAAATCAAATAGTACATGCTTGCTTGATCTAAATACTTGAGTTCTTTCAAGGTCTTGTTTTCAAATAGTATTGTTTCAATCTCCTCCTCGGACAGGTGCCGTCACCTCCTTGGATATTTTGTTGTCGATCATTATCGTATGATGTTGTTTAATGAGTTGTCTTTCAGCTTACACTTTGGACAGGAGACGTCACCTCCTCGGGAATCCTGTTAGTCAGATCATCGTACCTTGTTGTTTCCAGTGAGTTGTTTCCAAGCGTACACCTCGGATAGGGGTTCCTCCTCCTTGGCAAGTCTCAGATCTAGTTTACCGTAAAAGAGTGTTTACTTGTATCAAGCCTTATCTTGGTATATATCCAAGAGTTCAGAGCCTTGGACATATTCTATAGAGACGGTGGATTCAAGTGATCCAACCCATCCATTTTGCTCCTACGCCCTCACGCTCTGTTTATCTTGAGGAGGTAGGATAGTCTAGAAGCTAGTTAGTCGTAGTTAAGATCTACGGAAACCAAAGAAAAGCTTAGCTACGGCGCATTGTGTTAATGCACCCTTGTGTCCTGCCGTTGAGTAAAAAAGATAGGAACCTTAGTACACTTTTTTACATAGAAAATCAGCAAAGACAGATCTTCCTCTCTATAATCCAAAGAGCGTGTACTAACACACTTGCAATAGCCGTTCGTTTCCAATAGACACTCCAGAGGTGCTAATTGAAACGCCAACATACTCATAGTCAAGGACCGCATGCATGTATCTTGGAACTATTGCACATCTAATGAATGAATGAATACATGACATATCTTATGAGAATTGTTATGCATAATTGTTATATTTTGTTATTATGCTATTTCTGTTTACTCTTTGTTAATCATTCAAGTAGAATTACCAAATAAACATTTGGCGCCATTGCTGATAGGAACCTTGCAAAGTATAACTCACAAATGGGAATCATAGCAATGTAATGGGACAACCAACTGAAGAACCTATGCAATCAAACGGCGAAAGGGAAGACGAGTTGACACAAGACTTGGTAAACTTATGAGACATCTCGTTAAAAGAACAGGTACGGAGGGATGCTCTCTGGAGAGAGGTCCCTCAAGCCACCATCTGGGGCAACATAACCATCAACCCAAAGGTTGATCGTCTTCTCGACAGACTGCCAAGACATTGTACGCCATTTCATTATCCTGCAAGATCTTCAGATTGAGAGAGACCAAGAACAACATAGGCAATAGATACTACAGCGGTACGAAGAACAAAACAAAAGGGAAGAAGAAGAATGTAATAGTCACCATCAATGTATGTCGAAGAATTAATGCCCTTAAACTTGAATAAAAACGGGAAACTAATACAAAGTGGTCATGAATCAATAGACCAAAAAATCAGAAGGTCCTTAAGAATAAAAGAACAAAGAGAATGATGACGACAACTAAGGGGTGAAGTTGAAGAAGGCGAAGGATTTTTGAGGGAAAGTTCAAGTCCACCCAAGAGTAGAAGTCAAAGCTGAAGCATAAGCAGAAGACGTAGTCTATAGAGAAAGAGAACTTTCTCGACAAGAGAACGTACGAAGGGAGTGTGGGTAGGAATAGCTCAACACTTACCACTTCCCGACAAAAGATACACTAACCTCGCTAACCAAGCCAGAGAGTCGTCCGTACCATCAACAGCAGACAAAGGGGAAAGTAAAGAAGAAAACATTAACCCCGCTAGAAGGTTCACCATCAGGCGAAAGGGAAGGCAAGGAAGAAACCACCAACCTGACCGTCGAAGAATAGTTTGTACCAATAAAACTGGCCGAAGGGAAAGGCCAGAGAGAACCTACCAACGGTATGATAGAGACCAAATGCCAAATTGAAGACTTGACATTGATGGAAGAATTAAACATTGGAAGATCAGAGCCAATAATGCCAAGACGAGGGGAGCATCGAAAGGACCCGGAAGGCAACCCGAGGGTGACGAACGCTGAAGAGGGACGAGTGAAGGATTGTAGCATGTTTGAGAGTGCAAGGAAAGCACCGAAATGTACCAATCAAAACTCTCCAACCAAGTTACCATCACAGAGGGTGCAACAGGGAGGCAAGATGGTGTCTACCCTAGCAAGTTCGAATGTAGAGCGACAAAAACTTCCATACTTAACTGGAAATGGGTCAAAGGACCTTGTAAGGCATTATAAGAAGTGAGAAATCTAGGTAGAGAACGGTCAAGATGACAGAGTGTATTGGCTGAGAGTATTTCCAACAACTCTCAGAGGGATAGTCATAGACTAGTACGCGGAATTGGAAGCAACTGATAAGAATACATGGGATGCATTGAAAAGAGCATTCCAAGAGGAATTCAAACTCCTAAGAGATGACAATGAAATTGTGGCGAAGATCTACAATACCAAACAAGGGAATAACGAGAATATGCAAGCCTATAATCGTAGGCTCAAGGAATTACTGGTGAAATTAGAAAACCAACCGGCCGATGGACTAAAGAAAAGATGGTTCATCCAAGGATTGATTCCTTCACTAAGGAAAAAAATGAAAGTAGTGCCTCTGTCATCGTACACTGATGCCTACAATCAGATGATGGATATAGAAATTGAAGATAAGACATCTCTTGGGGGAAGAGGAGGACATACAACGACGAGAGTATCGACGATAGTAGTGATAGTGAATAAAAGATGGTCTAGGCTTTATGGAAAGACATGATGAGAATGGTGAAGGAGCTAAACGCTAAGAAAGAATGTACAAAGGAAAGCAAGGAATTATGTTGCACCGAGTGCAAGGTCAAGGCTCACACCAAAGAAAACTACTCCAAAAAATTGTTTTGTGACATCTTGCAAGTGATGGGGCATTAAAACAAGGAAAAGCACAAAAGTGCTTTCACCCAAGGGGAACAATCAACCCCTCCGACCACACCTCTAAAAGCACAAAACAATAACACTAATGCATCTCTTGGCGGATACTGTAACGAGGAAATAATAATCAGTTCAGCAACAATGAAACAAGAAGTAGAATTCAGTATGACGCTGAGGGAAGACCAATGGTCCAGTGCCACAAATGCAACGAGTGGGGTCACTTTGCCAGAGAATTTCAAAGCAATCAAAATAAAATAGGAATGTTGTGCAAATGGTGTGGACTAGGTGATCATGAAGATACAAATTGCCTAAAGCAAAAAGGCATTAACATGTTGAAAGTGGAGGATCAAGATGAGACAATTGTGGCAATCACTAGAGCACAAACAAAGAAGGCAATATATCCAAACCCTCGTATGGAAAAGGAACAACTTCGAGAAGCCAAAGCTGAAGTAGAACAAGCGATGGAAAATGAACAAAGAACCTCCAATGGAATTGCAAGTACCTCATTACGGTTGGAGTTAGAAAAGAACATAATATGACATGTGCTACAAACAACCATACCAATCAAGGTGATAAACCTACTTCAAACCATGCCACAGGTGAGAGTGGCAATCACAAATATGGTCGACGATGATCAAAGTCAACGAAAGGAAGGCCAAAGAGAAGACATGATAGTAGAGCCACAACTAAAAGGCAAACAATTCATCGACCCGATGCTGCCGACGGTGAACATAGGCAAGAAGCTGACTATTGTCCAAATGGAGATTATGGGGAAGAACTTGATAAACACCATCGTCGATGGAGGATCGGGAGTAAACGTATTGCCCAAAGATACATGGAAGTTCTTAGGGAAGCCAACCCTTTGGCCACTAACATTCCAATTAGTTGGCGTCAACTAGCATGGTATCAAGCCATTGGCAACGTTGATGGGGTAGAAGGTGACAATGGGGACCCAACCGTTCCTACTGAACTTTGTGGTCATTCCATTGCAAAAGAAAGCATGCTACACATTGCTCAAGAGGGGATGGCTGATTGTAGCCAAGGAAAATCATAATTGGAAATGAAACACCCTCTCTATAGAAATTAACGAGAGGAAGTATGTGATTGACTTGAGGAATCAAGTGGTGAGCAAAGAAATGGCATCTTTTGATTTGAAGTCAAAAGGAGGATTAGGGATAGAAAAAGAAGAATTATGGAACCGAATGACAAAGGAGTCCTTGACATTCAGCGTTGCTCGAAGGACGAAACAAGCTCCCTTAATGGACGTTTTTATTGGAAAATAGAAGATTGAAAAGTGTTTCAACATGATTGCAACATGTTGCAGATCGGATAGATTGAAGAAGAAGATGATGACAAAGCTAGTACAAATTGGACATTTCCTCTAGAGTACGAAGAATATAAGGAGGGAGTAGCCAAGTTGGATGATATGCCAACCCATAGCTTTGAACAGGACAAAGTGATCAAGTACGAGGAATCGAGAATGAAGGTGAACTTAGGAGAGGAGAGTAATCCATGAATGAACCTAGTTGAAGACAACTGGAATCCCATATTGAAAACGATAGAATTTAAGATTTTCACATAATACAAGGACACTTTCGCATGGACGTACAAGGACTTGAAAGGGATACCTTCAGAAGTATGTGTACATAGAATTCCTCTCGTACTGAGAGCACAACTTGTACGAAAACGGTCCTACAAAATGAACAAGAATTATGCTACAAAAGTACAAAAGGAAATAGAAAAGATGTTGGAGGCTGAAATAATCTTTATGGTCAAAGTTAGTGATTGGGTCTCTCTCATAGTCATATCATTGAAGAAGGAATCCGCACAAATTTGGATATGTGGACTTCAAAAGTTTGAATGCAATCACCATAAAAGATCTATTCCCAATTCCGTTCACTAACTTGATATCGGAAGAGGTTGTTGGTCATGAAACTCATTTATGGACGAATTCTTCGAATACAACCAAATAAGCATAGTCGAGGACAAGTTGAAGACTAAATTTGTAGTCGAGGATGGAGTGTACACATAAAACCAGATGCCATCGGTCTATGCAATGCTTCGAAATTTTTTCAAAGGATCATCTTATACATCTTTGATAAGATGTCGGTTGGAAACTTCAAAGCATTCCTAGATGATTGGTCGATCTACAACAACCAAGAGACCCATTTGAAAGCACTAAGGGACTGCATGCAATGGTGTACAGCAACACAGTTGGCATTGAACCCAAAGAAGTGTCGATTTATGATACCACAGGGAAAATTGTTGGGGCACATAGTTTGTAAAGTCGGATTGAAGACCAACCTAAACAAAATATGAGTGATTATATAGATGGAAGCACCCGAAAACATCACAGGAGTAAAATTATTCTTGGATCACATCAACTATTATAGAAGATTTATTAAAAATTTTGCTTAGATATCCTATGGCTACCCACTCAACGTACTCACAAGAAAGGGCTAACCGTTCACATGGACTAAAGACCAGGAGAAATCCTTCAATGAATTGAAAGTACAATTAATAAGTTCACCAATCCTTGCATACCCAGACTGGAGTAAATAGTTCCACGTACACGTCGATGCATCGAACTATGCAATTGAAGCAACACTAGCACAAGTGGAACCCCAAGGGTTGGACCATCTAGTTTTCTTTGCCAACCAATTGTTGTCAAAGGCAGAGAACTATAGCATGATGGAGAGGGAAGCATTGGGGATGGTCTACTCAATGCTAAAATTCAAACATTAATTGTCGGTAATACTGTTCACCTTCTACATCAATCATCAGGCCCTTATGTATCTGGTGAACAAGCCAACAATCCAAGGTCGAGTGAGTAGATGAATTTTATTATTGCAAGAATTTACATTCACTAATAGTATTCGGTAGGGGAAAAGCCATGTTATTTTCGACCAACTATCTAGGATCAAGTTGAGTGAATCACCCGAGAGATTGAATGAAGACTTTCCAGATGCTCATCTATTTCAGATTGTAGCACTACCTCCAATGTACGAGAGCATCAAAGAATACTTATCCACTTCTACTTTCCCAAAAGAAACTCCATCGAGAGAGAGGGAAGGAAACTAGTCCTGAAGAGTAAAAGTTTCCAACTCATCAACGAATTATTATATAAAATGGGTTCTGACCATGTCTTAAGGCAATGTGTCTTGCAGGAGGAAATACTAGGAGTGCTCAAAAAAGCATAGGAAGGACTCCCCAGAGGACATATGGGAACGAATGCCACTACTTGAAAAAAATTTCTAGTAGGTATGTGGTGGTCGATGCTGCACACGGATGCCTGAGAATGGGTGGTGGGATGCAACACTTTCCAAAGAGTTGGCAAACCACTAAAGAGAGACTACATGTCATTGTTCCCATCACAACCCCAAGAAATCTTCGAGAGGTGGGGACTTGATTTCATCACTCTGCTTAAAGTTAGCCAACAACATCAATGTAGATACATTATAGTAGCCACAAAATACCTAACAAAATGGGGAAAATCCAAAGCACTCCCGGACAACACAATAGGTTGTACGACAAGGTTCATCTATGAGAAAATTGTCGCCAAGTACGACATCCCCTTACAAATTACAATGATAGGGGGAGCACTTTGTGAACCACGTCATTCATCTCATGATGACAGAGTTCCGCATTTTTCATAGCCTATCAAGCTCGTACTACTTGAGACAGGCTAAATCTACAAACAAAGCACTCGTCTTTGTTAGCCACAAGTTGTGCAACATCGAAGAAGATTGGGAAGAAAAACTGTCAGCTATACTATGGGCTTACTGAATGACATACAAATTGATGATAGGACACACACCATTCCAATTGATATACAACCAAGAAACCATAGTCCTATTGATGGGTGTTTTATGACCGCACCAACACAGAATAAAGTTTCCAACGGTCACTCTATTCTCTCTTGATCAAAATCTCCTGCATGCTAAGATTGTGAAAGATCATGCATTCAACTCCAAGGTTCCTTCATGCAGTGGACGTAGTTTTAGTTGGCTTGATGTGATTTGTTGGTATTTCAAGGGGACTTACGTGATTGTTTACTCGGAAAGACTTTCAAGACTTGGAAGATTTATCAATGAAGCTCGAATTTCCTAGATTGACCAGAAAATGATGAATTTTAAAATGGATGCAGGGACTAAGGAAAGCTATCATCTAATCTAAGAGCGGGACGTGGGGATCAACTCTTGCAAACTTAAACCAAGCTTTGCTTCGCCTCACCTCAGACAACTTCCACAGGACCGGTGCAATCTTCAAAGGAATAACTTGAGATATTCAGATCGCAACTTAACATGAAGACACCATCACAACGATGCATATCATCATATAAATCACAATCGAAGTTAAGTACATAATGTTCTAGTTGACCACACAAGGCTAGCCCACCATCAATGAGTTTGCTAGCGGTATGGATTAATAAAGCTTGCTCAATTCAACCACCACATTCCACAACTATCTACGTGCATGAATTAAAATCTACTTTACTTTAAACTCTACTCTAAGATTCTAAATGAATTAGAAGGACGAAGAAACCTTGCTAGCTACCTACAATAAAAGATGGAACCACAAGCAATGATAACTCTTTTTATTATAGGAGTGTTCACAAAAATTTCTTACAAACAATTCAAATGGAAAACTTTCCTTCCTCTCCAATCTAAGCTATGCTATCAATCTATGCTATCTCTACTTCTTATGCTATTCTCTCTACTCTTTGATCTTATCTATCTATATTCTATATATGAGATACAAATGAGGGGGGATGCCCCTTTTATAGTTGGCCCAGTCCAACAGACGGCTCAGATTCAATTACAATGAAGGGCTCAGATTGAGCCACTTAGGCCCTAGTCAGGATTTTTCCCTAAAAACTGCCAGAAAGTGGAGTGGGGTAATAAATGAGCACATAATGCCCACTCTCTCCCTTTGGCCACTATGAGCAATTAATGCCCACTATCTTCTAGAAGATTCTCATCCAGAAACCTATTCCCACTATTCTTCTCTTTGACTGCAAACTCAATCAATCTGATCATCATAGCCCCTACTTCTTGAATTGATATGGCAGGCATGTCCTCAACCAAGACTACGACCTCTTTCTCTTGTTTGATGATGATTTTCCTCCATACTACCATTGCATCTTGGGTTGTGCGAGGTACGCTAGAGAACATTTTACAGGTCATTGCCGAAGAAGGACTTCACACTTAAGAAGAATTCCTCTACTTTGTTCTTTAATCCATCCTGCTGTCACTCCTTAACACTTGAAATTTTTTTTGCTCACTCCTCCTCCTTAGCCTTGAGGACATTTTAGTGCTTGAAGATGATCTTTAATGCTAGGCCTTCATCATTTCCTTCATCCTGATCTTGAAGGATTTTCTTGTCTTGGACTCGATCATTTCTTCCTTGCCACCTGCCCGCCTGAGTTGGGTGCATATTAGGTCTTTGTGGAGAAATTCCAACACTCAATCGTTTCTTCCAACATCTCCCTTCACGGTTTGGGCGCAAATGAGACATCATGAAGGAGTTTCGAACATGTAACTTTTCTCCTTCTAAGGTTGTAATGTTGTTCCGAAGTACTTGCTCCCTTGCCCCAAGTCATCATGTTTTGGTCCCGATGTTCACCTTGCAAAAAAAACAAAAAGAAGAGCATCAAAACACTTAAAATATAAACTCACTTCACTTATCTGATTTCCATGTTCTGATTTCCAAGGTCTGATTGATCTCTGGATGTGATAAAATTCATTTTTCTCTAGCAAACTTTGCCTCATGGGCACATCTAGAGACTTGTGTGTTCATTTCATAAGGTCTTCTTCCAGGGCGCATCTACCACCTTGTGTTTGGAGTTTGTGCATTAGACATTTCTCCACCCTGAGGGCGTATTTAGACTTATGTGTGAGTTTCACTTCATCTTCAAATTCTTCATGCCTTAGACAAATTTCATCTCTTCCTTGTGAGCGTATTTCACCTCCTTGCATCTTGCTTCTATGCCTTAGAGAATATTCATCAGCTTCATATCACCCTGGGCGCATTTGGCCCCTTGGCATTTCATTTTTGCTGCCTTAGAATTTTCTTAGGCTTCCTCCTACTTATCATGGCGCATTTGGGAGGGTCTACTTGCATTTTTCATACTTAGAACCTTTTCATGCCTTCATATTCTCCCTAGGGCGCATTTAAAGGGGGCTACTTCCATTTTATAACTTAGAAATTTCTCAACATCCCTATCTCTCTTGAGGGCGCATTTGAAGGGGGCTGCTTCAATGCTCAATGCCTTGGAAATTTTTTGGATCTCATGTCTTCTATCATGCCCTTGGGCGCATTTGAGCTCCTGTCACATGTTTTAATGCCTTAGAGAATACTCTTACCTTGCCACCTCAACCTTGGGTGCCTTTGAGGTCTTCTACTTCCACTTTTAACTTAGAAACTTTTCCAAGCCTCTTGCTTATCTTGGGCGCATTTGGGAGGTGGTGCTTCCATTTTTCTTGCATGACTTAGAAAATTTATTATGCTTCCCCACTCCTTGGGTGCATTTTACCCCTTGACATTCATTTTTCATGACTTATAAATTTTTTAAGTCTTGTCCTTTCTTTCTTGGGCGCATATTGAGGGGTGGACTTCCATTTTCATGCCTTGGATAAAATTTCCCACCAACTCCTTCTCTCAAGGGCGCATTCAAGGGGGTGTGCTTCCATTTTCAACGCCTTGGAAACTTTTCGTACCTCCTTCTCCATGATGGGCGCATATAAGGGGGTATACTTCCATTTCTGACTTAGGCAAATTTTTATGCCACCTTACTCATACCTGTCATTTGAGGGTGAGTGCTGACATTTTGACTTAGAAGATTTTCTTAACCTCCTCAACCTCTTCAAGCATGCATATGAGGGTGGGTGCTCACATTCCCAACTTAGGCAATTTTCTAAGCTTCCCGGTCTCCTTCCTAGGCGTATTAGCATACTTAACCAATTTTGACTAGCTCGCCCTCACTCTCTATTTTTAGTAACTTCTTGATTCTCAGACTTCTGCAACTCCTCTAGACTTGAAATTTTCCCAACGTGATCCTCATGACCTATCTGACCTATTCACACTTGCCTTTCATGCTCACCTGCTATTTTTAGCCTTGTTCTGGAAGTGACTTACTATAAATAGTAAGTATGCAGATTATGCTCAAATTTTACCAGTGGACTCCTTGAAAGATGCTGATCGCAATGGGCAACATCCATTTTTCATTTTTCTTGAATTTTGCCCTTCATTTTAGGCACCAAAGTTGGAAACCCTTATTTCATTTGCATGTGCCTCAATTGACCTTCGTTCAACTCCAATCATATTTTGCATTGCTCTGTTCTCGAAACTAAAGATC
>CM021107.1:367192300-367227730 GCA_007115665.2 Sequoiadendron giganteum | reverse complement strand
TAGGAACAGCCTTGTCTCTATCACATTCCTCCCGTGGAATTGCCATATGCAAGGTTCGGGATCCATCCTCATCTATGGATATTCTGGAAAACTTTCTAGCCTTCTTCTTCGTGGGAGGTGCATTGATCTTTTGCAGCAATTCCTCCATCTCGATTGCAGGATCAGTCTCATCCATAGGATCACGCCTCATCCTATCCCTCAGCCAGTCTGGCACCTCCTGTCGTGTGTCTGTTATGATGAAAGGCTGCTCTACCTCGGCCTCTACTTCATGGCCCTTGTTCCGACGAGACTCATCATCATCTATGGGCTCAGTGTCTCCTGAGCTCTGGGCATCTCGATCGGAAGCAGCATCATCCTCGAGAGCTACCTCAATCTCATGCTGAAACTGAGTATCTGTGGCAGTGCCTTCATCGGTCTCCTGCCGGTTCTCCTCTTGATTATCCTCTTGGGGCAAGTTGATGCTCTGGACCACGGACTCCCTACGAAGTGGCTGGCTCTCTATTTGTACTACCTTTTCTGCCTGCAACCTCTCCCTCTGATCAGCAAATAGGGACACTTCCTGTATGCTCGGAGAATGTGTTCGAACCGGCATGTGCAAGGATTCCTCAACTATCACAGGCTCCGGGCGTGCTGGCTCTTTTCCCCTAGGCTCTGGAGCTGGATTACTCCGTCTCCTCGGATCAGCCGATGGTAACCTGCTGTCTCCCATCAAATTGTAGGTAAGGGGAATAGACCTTCCCTTTAGTCGGCTGACATGTCTCTCTATCCAACTCCGTGTAAATGTCAGGACTGGGATACAAAGTGTATCCAAGTCGGTGATCTCTAGCTCTGACCAATCTGGGAGTGGCAAGGGTGTGTTTCTTACTGTGTCGTAATCAACCTGTACAACGTTTATGTCCTCCTCAATCTGATCTGGTACAGGAATAATCTCGCACTCTCTGATCATTGCCAATGGTATCCGGGAAAACATCCTCTTTCTGACTTCGACCTCATCTACTGCACTTGCCCAAAAATCTTCTATTTGTGCCTTGTGCCTAAACTCCTCTGTCAATACCCACCTGATATTTCTATGAGGATCGTAGTAGTGCCTGCTGGAATGGTAAGAAAGTTGAAAGAACTGGAGCTCCGCCTCTGCCTCCCTTGCTGCCTGCAGTGATGGGCATACTTCGTCTGAATTTCCCATAGCAATCGGGAACCCAAGTCCGCCCTTCTTCTTCTTCTTTTGGATCTTATCGTAGGCAATTAGTTGCCTAGAAACTTCCAGCATCACTACCCTGTTTGTGGGATATCGGGGCAACCTGTATGGGTAGGAAGAGAATCCCTGTAGCCTTATATAAGTGAATTTTGGGAATTGGATAAACCAACATCCAAATTTCTCAATCATTTCTTGTGCCTCCCTTGATATTCTGTGATGGGTCCTTTGCTGCAAGATCCTCGTGATGTGCATAGTAAAGGCATCGTTGACTCTTTTGTAATTAGTAGTGCTTGTCAAATGCAACTGCGAACAAGCCTCGTATATTTTGAATTGCTGAGAACCGCAACCAATTGGTTCTTTGTAAGAGATCCCCCTGTATCTTGTCATGCGAGCCAGCATATAGACGAGGTAAGAGCCCATATAAAATGTTTTAGTCCTCCTCACATTGCGGAGCTGCTCATGTAGACCATCACTGATTAACAGTGCCCAATCCATGAAATCCTTGCCCTCCAGCACCAAGTTGATAAAGTAAAACATCCAAGGTTCAAAGACAAACGCTTGGGGACACCCTCCAACTCTACTCAACATCATAATCAGGTCGCCAAACTCTTGCTTCAAGTCTTCGGAAATTATCTGTTTGGGCAACTTCGTACGAGTTGGTTTGGGCTTGATCATCCACCTAGTGTTTATCACATCAGCACACCGGTCCGTTGTAGATGAATACATTCTGTCAGCCCTGTCCTTCGTTTTGTAAATCATTTTCTCGTGGGCGGGGATCTCGAATGCCTCTCCGATTGGTTGTGGTGTCAGGTTAGCCAGTACCTTGCCATCTGGCGCAATGATCGTCCTCTTCTCTGAATCGTAGTGGTGAGAGCATTCCATAATGAGCTCCGGGCACCAGATGGCTGGTGGAAAATTTGCAGCTGCATATAACCCACTTCTGACAATGCTATGTGAAGTCACTGATGGGCGATGGCCTCCAGTCCCCATTATCCTTCTTTTGAACGCCTCTAGGTTAAACGAGCCCAGGTTTGTGTCTGCCAGCCTGCCCAACTTTGATGTGAATTTTGATTCTGGCAGGAAAGACTTGCTTAATTTCTTGATTACTGCCTGTCTGGACTCAGCGTGGATGTTCTTGCCTGCAGCTCTTCTGCTTGACTCGGCCATTCTGCAAAAAGGGGTAAGATAGTCAGCAAACAAGATTTTTAAAATAAAATAATAACCATCATTGAGGGTGTCAGCAGATTTTTCTTTTAAATGACAAAGGCTGTAACACTTCTTGATGTTTTCAACTGCAAACCTCAACTATTGCCTGTTTACTTCAATGTTCTCAGAAATTTCCTTTGGGTTGCAGCCATAGTTACAAGACTCGCCTAAACTCGGCGAGTACTCGCGAGTCTCGAGGCGAGTGAGGCTGGACGAGTCCCAAAGATTTGGATGACGAGTACTCGCCGAGACTCGCCGGACTCGCCGGACTCGGCAGACTCGCCGGACTCGCCGAGTCCCGTGCCAAAGACTCGGCCGTCACTTTGTGGGCTTGAGTTGGAAAAAAAACATGTTTTAAAGTTTCTTTTTTTTTTCTTTTTGCTTTTATACTTGCCTCTATTCCTTCAAAAGGCACTTCATTTCATTTTCAAGCCAAGTAAGAGAGAAAAAAGAGAGAAGAGAGCCAAAACACATTTGCATTGAAGGAAAATCAGCAAAGAGATTAAGCACCAAATGCTTATTGAATCACATTTGTGCAGATTCGTAGGTGATTTTGCTGCAGAGATGATGGCTGCAACATCATCCAGGACCTATCTTAGACGTCTACGCAGGAGGACTAATGCTTAGTGATGCAGGCTCCTTTGAGCCATAGACTTATAGGCTTATAGCTTTTGTTTTACTTTTGTTATATGTTTCGAACTTTTGATGCCATGGATTTCATATTCCATGAGTATTGTATACACTATACATTTCAAAACATTTATATATCTAACTATTTTGACTCTTACTACTATTATTTGTATTAAGTAATTACTTATTTCCTTCAGCCAAAATTTGCGTTTATACTTATGTGATCGATATATGTTTGTGTATAGGATCATAGTAGTTTCTATTTCATGATGAAATTGTGTATTTAAGGTTTATTTACTAAAGGGTGCATGAAACAAGCTTTAAATCCTTAAAAATCTCTGAATTTCTTGGGTTTTTCTATTTGCCGAGTCTTTGCCGAGTCTTGGGCGAGTCTGGGCTCCGAGTCCGAGTCCGAGTCCAAAATCGGGTTGCCGAGTCCGAGGCGAGTCCGAGTCTTGTAACTATGGTTGCAGCAACACAATGCCCAATACTTGGAAATGTTTGCCTGCAGCAATTTAACTTTAACAAATTTGAAACCTCCTCTTTGAAGTTCGCTCTTTTCCTTCTAACTTAGCAACTTTCAGCAACTTAAAACTTTCTTCTCAAGTCGCACTTAGGCACTCAGCAACTTCACTTTGGTAAATTCGAACCTCCTCACAATTGCAGCAATTTAGAAACTCACTTCTCAGCAACTTGAAATCTTGACAAGGTAGGTCGCACTTCTCCAGCAAGTTTGTGACTTCAGCAATTCGTACTTCAGCAACTCCAGCTCTTCAGAGATTCGCACTTTTCAACAACTTTCAGCTCTCCAAAAAAAATTGAAATCCTCAACCTCCAGCTCTTCTCACAAATTCGAACTTCTCACTTTCAGCTCTTCAGCAACTTGTGAGAGAAAAAATGAAGAGGACTTCAAAACTTATAGCTTGGTTGAATTCCTGCAAAGGCTAAACCTAGTAAATATTTTGAATTCATTTTCCCTCTCTTTTCCAGTCGCAACACTTGTTGTTTGAAGCATCGGAATCTCAGACTTCTAGAATTATGAATTCATCACCTCTGCGCAGGCCTGCCTCGTTGCGTTTGATTTCTTAAAATATTAAATCGTTTACTTCTTTGAACAATTTCGAAAAGTTTGGCTAAGGCATTCTGGCAAAATTATCAAGTTCAAACTCCTTAGCGAAATTTCTCATCCATTTTATTCGTTTGCCTTAGAGAAATTTCTCAATTTTGCCTTAGGAATTTTATAAAAATAGGTACTAGGCAAAATATCCATCGAAACGACATGAGTGAGGCGTGGAGTAACTCTGAATCACTTCCGAATTGCAAACGTTTAATACCCAGAAGAAAAATCTTCCCGGAATCCATTGTTTTCATGTGTATCCGGACGAAGGGGTACGTTGAATTTTTATTATTATTTTTTTAAAATAATAAAAAGGCTAATGTTTTCAATCTTGTCCTCCGGATGTCATCCACTCCTGCAATTTCGAGTTCCTTGGCCTTGGCAAATTATCTTGATTTTTCCTGAAGAATTTTCCTTTGAAGATTTTTATAACTCTGGCAACTGGCATCATCTTCTAGGCATATTCATTATTTTTCATTTTCCCTTAAGAAAATGCCTTAGGAATTTTAAATTTAATTTTATCTCTAGAGGGCGCACTTGAACATGTCATGAACTTCATTTTATTCCTTAGGCAATTCCACGCCTAGACATTTCTTAGCAATTTTCATGCTTCAATTTTTATTTTCAAGTTCTAACTCCATAGGCGCATTTCACATGGTGACCCTTCACCTTCCTCCAGCGCATTCCTCAAGTGTAGCTTCCACCTTCACCGTTTTACCTTTCATCCTTACCTTTTACTTGGGGCGCAAATGCCATGAAGAACTCTCACGCCTAGGGTGACTCTTCACCTCCTCTTGGCGCATATGGGGGTGTAGACTTCCTTGTTATCTTTGAGCGCATTTCACCTTCATTAAAGAAAAAACGCCATCATCAAGTGTCCTTTCAGCTTCCTATGGCGCATATGGGGGTGTTGGCTTCTATGTTTGAGCGCACTTCACTCATGTAAAGGAACGCGCCTCTACCAAGTGGCTCTTCACCTCCCTTGGGCGCATTTGTCATGGAGAGGAGGAATTTCTTTATCTTAGGCGCATATTGGCTAGTGAGGAGGAAAGTGCTATGCCTTAGTGAATTTTTTACATTTTGGTGACCTTTCAGCTCCTTTGGGCGCATTTAGGCCATGGAACTTCCATTCTAGGCGCATTTGACCTTGTGAGGAGGAATTCCATGCCCAAGCTTGACCTTTCACCTCCTCTTGGCGCATTTAGCCCTGTAGACTTCCATTTTAGGCGCATTTGAGGATGCCTCAGGAAATTTTGATGCCTTAGGGAAATTTCGATGCATTTTTGGTGACCTTTCACCTTCCCTGGGCGCATATAGCCCTTGCTCAAGGAAATCTCACACTTAGAAAATTTTGAAGCTTTCATTCCTCCTGGGCGCATATGAAGGTGTGTGCCTGTCAGCTATATTTGTAAAATTTCCAACGCCCCAACCCTATTCTGGCTTTCTATTTTTAGCAAATTCGGAGAAATTAGGGTTTCATTGATTTTCACCCTGTTCCGAGCTGGAAGTGGCGTGGCTATGCCCTCGTTGACCTGTATCACCTCGTTTATACCTGATTTGGCACAGTACATGCTATTTTTAGCCATTCGCTATTTTTAGCAAACCCTAGAATTGACCAATTTTGTATCTCTGTTTGCTTTGAAATTTGTTCCACTTGTACTTGATGCTGAAAGAGACTCATTCACACATTTTCCTTGACGAGGACGTGCTATTTTTAGCCATGAGGTGACTTGCTAAAAATAGTAAGTATTCAGATCGTGTTCAAATTTTACTAGCCGGTAGGCTGAAGGATGTTGATTCCGGTGGCGTGCTTCGTTCTGTCATTTCTGCATTTTGCTTCATCTATTTTTAGACGTGGCAGGGGAAACCCTAATCTGATCTGCATGTGCTCTGATTTGTTCCTGGCTGTCCTTGATCGCGACTGATTGCACCTAATTGCTGGACTGGAGTGGTGGGTAGCTGCTGGGATGATACTGCTATTTATAGTAAGTGCCTGGGAAGTGGTCATTCGGATGTCGGACGAGCTTGCATGTCACAGTGCCTGTGGGATCTCAAAAAACCCAGAAAAACCCAGAAAACTGGTCAAAGTTTTGGCACTGGCTAAAAATAGTAAGTCCTTGAAAACTGACCCGATCCATCTGCATGTCATATCATTGCGAAGGCCTCGCAAAACCCACATGGAATATCTGGACATGCTCTGAAAATTCTTGCATGCAAACCCTAAAAATAGCCTCGGGAGGTTGAACTCTAAAAGTCACCATCTCGCCTTGCATGCTACATCATTGCAAAGGTCTTCGAAAACCCAGGTCAATTCCCCTGTCACTCACCGGAGAATTGCTCGTTTAAATCCTGAAAATAGCCTCTGAAGGCTTAACTGCTAAAAATAGCCAGTTGTCAGAATCCATTCAAATTTCGCGCGTAGGCATTCTGAAGCTGCCTGACTGTGGTGGAACTGACAGAATTCCAAAATCTCGACAAAATAGTCCCAAATTGAATACTTACTAAAAATAGTAAGTTGCCGGAATACAGTGAAAATTTAGTGGGACCCTGCTGGAAGTCTTCTGACTGCTGTACTAAGCTCGAATTTCAATTTTACAACTCAGTTTGACCTTTAATAAGCCTGACTAATGAAAACCCTAATTTCACAGACTTGAACAATACTTCAACCCAGGTCAAATGACGGGACATCCCCGGAAGGACTAGAGATAGAGAGAGAGAGACGCACTAACCAAAGCCAAAAGACCAGAATGGAGCAAAAATTAGGGGGGTCCCCATCTGGGATGGGGTGATGTGTGAAAAAGGTCACAATAGAACTTTTCAACCTTTATCTTCTGATAAGGTTTATGCATTGTTGCGTAATGAGCTCATAGGTTTCAGTGTAGAACCTGGTAGCTCTAATACCACATGTAACAACCTGATCCTTCGGTAAAATAAAAAAATTCCAATTTACATCAAAGAGTAGATAAATGTGCTAACAAGTCATTGCAATATAATTTTTCTTTCCTTTATTGATAATATATGAACTAGATATCATATTGAAATTACAATAAAGATTCCATTCAAAGCAATAACTTCACAAATACAAATAACGAGAAAACATACCTTAACTATCATAGCTCCAATGAGCTTTAGAACAAATAGTAGTAAGAAGGTCCAGGAATCCGTCCTTTCAAATCTTGGTGTGCCAGTAGCCTTCAGAGGAGGAGAAGCATCACTTGGGCGCTTTAACGCCAACCACTGACTTATAATGCAGTCCCCCGCACATCTATCCTTCAATAGATGGCCCTCCCTTCACGAAGAGATTGGTTGGGTAACCGTTACTATAAACCAACTGAGCATAGTGTTGTGTCCTATCCTCAACTAGAACCTTGCTATTTCACAATCTCATACTAGTACAAGGATCAAGATGAACTGACAGTGTAGTCTCAAGCATCACACAGTCTAAGTGGATGTCGTACATTTCACTACTTTGGCCAAAGTGTTCTCATTCAATACTTCGAATGAAGGTCATCTATCATGTACACTACTCAGGGTTGATTTGACTTAGGGCTATCTTACACTACGCATAGGTCTTAGTCCTTCACTGGATTGTCTATCATCCCAGACTATCCTACATCAATCTAATCTACGACAATAAATATAGGTTCAAATCCTTCACTGGATTATCAATCATCCCAGACCAACCTACGACATTCTAACTACTAGAAAAGAATCAGCATAACAAGTAATTCTCACAATCTCTTATCCTAGAAATCTTTATCCTTAAGAGTTTTTCTAGATTATCTCAGTTAAACCAATAACTTTAAGCTAATTGAATATACTTGACTCCTGTCCTCATTCTGATCCTAGCATATATTAACTAGTAAAGACATAGTCTCCTCATATGGAGTTCATTCAATAATGCAATCACACAATATGCAATTTCTAGTCTTACTTTTCTAGAATGATTTATTTATCCTTTTCATAATAAAGTGCACTACATTCATACTCTTAACATTATGTTTCTAGATGCAAGCTACCATGCTGATTGATGAACATAGAGGATCAAGAAATGTAAACAAATACTTCTTTTATGCATAGGCAGAAATAATGGTCTTTTCTATAGATTTAAGAATAAAAGAGCAATGATAAATAGAAGAATAACTCATGCCTGATTTAAGTTATTTCCCAAAGATGCTGAGTCTCTCAGCACTTCCAGCCCCTTATTTGTCTTGACAAAATTCTTTGTAACAACCCCAAAACCGGGTAAACAAAAAAAATTTCTATTTTCACTAATAAGATACAAGGAAATACAATTAAACGACAAAGTAAATAACTTTTCTTTTCATTCTAATTGAACATTTCATCATAAAGAAATAAAAGACACGATACATCATTGTTCTATTTTCCAAGTAAATAACAGAGTACGCTTTCATGATTACTTTTCTTCAAAATAAAAAGCAAGGTAAGAATCTTACAAGTTTCAAACATAGCTCGGAAGCTTTTGAGCAAATAGGAATAAGACTGTCCAGGATCTTCCCTTTCAAACCTTGGTTCATCAGAAGTCTTAAGGTGGAGGGGAAACATCACTCAGGTGCTTTTCCACCAACCACGGACTTATATTGCGGTCCCCCGCACGTTTACTGTTAAGTAGACGGCCCTCCCTTCTTCGAGGAGATTGGTTGGGTAACCGGTTATAGTGTGTGTAATCCTACATAACTAAATCCTTGTGTCCTCACAATCTCAATCTAGCATGTAACCTGGATTACTGTGAACTGACAGTGTAATTCGTCTCACAGTCTAAGTGGACGTTAGGTATACTACACTACTTTGGCCAAAGCATTTCGGCAGTACTTATACTGACGGTCATCTATCACTTGCACTAAGTCAGGTTTGGTTTGACTTAAGGCTGCCTTATCCTACGCGTAGGTTGAGTCCTTCAGTGGGTAGTCAATCACCCTAGACTTCCTACTTCAACTACTTAAACAGGAAATGGAGTACAGTCAACAAGGGGTCCCTCTGGTACTTCCCAACATGGAAATCTTTATCCATGGAGTACGTAGCTTTCTCTAGTTAACCTATTTAACTCTAAAGCTTTAGACTACCTTGGTTCTGAATCCACCCTCGTCCTAGTATTAATAACTAATCCCTTTCCTTTACTTAAGGAATTCAAGCAGTATTCAAGCAATACAAATTATAAGGTACTTTACTAAAAGTAAACAAATATTTCCCTTTCAAATTCATCTATGATTTCAAATGATTCGTTTCAACATGCTTTTAAGTTATTCCAATTCATCAAGTTCTCTAAGCTATTTCAAAAGCTTTTCTAAGGAAATTAAACTATTCCCCAATTCAGCAATTTCATAGAACATAGAGGTTTCTTATTATTTTTCCTTTCATAAAGCAAGACATAATCAAGCAATCTAATCATACAATTTTAAAATAAATAACAGAAAATCTATCAACATATATCTCATGCCTGATTTCCTTTTGCGTATGAGCTTGATCGGTAGCTTCAATCCTTGCTCCACCGTCCTTCGCAGCCTTCTCTCAGCTTAAGCAAAAACTACTTTTAGGTAAATGCAAAAAGTGTTCTCAGCAATACTGTCTCTCAGCAATATTGTCTCAATTGCAAATGATTTCCACAAAATGGCAATGGCTCTCACAAAAATGGCAATGGCTCTCATAAAATGACAATGGCTTTCATAAAATGGAATTTCAAAACATAGAAATACCACAGCACTGTATTTCGAATTTTCCAAGACAAGGAGAGTGAATGAAAAATTGAGTGTCTTTCAACAATGAGTGAGAACCTATTTATAGGTTTCGAATTCTCATGTTTCCTACCTTGTAGGCATGAGAATTCGACACCTCTCATTTTGAAAATGTCAAAATCCGCAGTGGCAGTCGAATAGCCAAACACACAGCAAAAGAGTTGATGATTCAACATAATTTCTCAAGAATGTTTCAACATATCACATGCCAATTTCGTGGATCAACCACGTACAGGTTTAGTCACTGGGAAAAGCCCTTAAAAATGGCGAACTGAAAGAACAAATGGCGTTTGGATTTTACTGCTGAAAACGTCAAGGGTTACGCACAGACAGTTCAGGCCTCCTTCCACCCACGCGTCCCAGACCGGTGGCGTTCAAGCATCCGCGACCAAGTCTAAGCTACGCGGGCTGGGCGCGGTTCAATCTCCATTGTTTTCCACTGTTTTCTGGTTCAAACAGTCGCGCGATTTCTTCCCATGAAGAAATCCGCGATTTTTCAGTTTATTCAAACATTAACTTTAAATCTTTTAAAAAGTCTATAGTTCATACTTACATTTCCATAAATGATTTTTTTTTTTATAAATTTACATTGGTCTTTACAAAATTTCGAAATTCTTTTTCCTTTTAATATTTTCCAAGTATTTCAATATTTCGAATTTCCTTTGTATGGTTTGCAAAGTATTTACCAAAGACTATGAAAGTCTTATTACCTTTATTTCCAAAGGTAAATAAACTCAAATACCTTTATAAGATAAATGTAAATTTAAATGCCAAAGATTATAGTTTATATAAAATCTTTCCAAAGTTTTAGATATTTTAATATTCTCATTAAAATGTATTAATATATTTTATATTATATTCAATACAATATTATTATAGTTTTTAACTTACCTTTCTTTTAATATATAAATATATCTATATAATATTCAAAATATTATATTAGATATATTAATATATTATATTATCGATAAAACTATAATAACATCGATATTAAATATATTATTAAATATATTAATTAACTTACCCAGTTTACACTTAAATATATCTATACATGTTTATTTTCAAATCTCCAATTACGTGTATTATAGGCCAGTCAGAGCACCTCTAATAGACGTAATTGCATAAACACGTATTTATACATTTAACTGTAAATTCCAGGCATCAGTAACTTATCAGTTCACATTTCACATTCAAGGCTCACAGAACAGTAAGTCAGTCAATCAAGGAACACCACTCATAAAGCATGAAGAAGTAATCATAACTCCTAAGCCTAAGGATGACTTATCATGACAACTTAATCTGACTCAGTTCCTAAAATCCTTAGTGAAGTGTGTGTATGCTCATACGATCAACTTTACCGGTTAGTCGACCAAGTTCCTCTTCCTGAGTGATATTTCCCCTCCACCTGGAGGAATAGCTCCTGTTCCTGCATCCATGGCACAAAACCACGGCAGTCAAATGCTCACAATATTTGCAGTATATATAAATCAAATATATAAAACAAGACTAATTATTTTCCTCTATTCATTGTTTTATTCAAGAATAACATCAATCAAGAATACAGAATGAGCCAAACATAACATGTAAACAGGATTTCATATTGTCAACAAAATTCAATCACATTTATTCATTCAAAACCTTCCTTACAATCAGAATGCTCTAAGCATTACTAGAATAGTAACTATACAAATTCCGGGGTGTAACATTCTTCTTTCTACTCCCCTCTTTCCACTTAGAAAATTCCTCTTAAACTTACTACTTTCTGTTTAGTAAGCTCGCTATTATTCTCACTCCAATGCTGGTTTTTGCAGCTTAAGTTCTTTGAAGAAACAATGTGAAATAATGGTGTTTCACAGCTCTCAAATAATAAAGCTCATACTTAGAATTGTGTTCTCAGGAAGATATGAAAATACTCAGAAATTGACTTCCAGAACTAACGTTTATTCTCAAAATATGATTGCACTCAAAAATGAATTTTTCTCTCAATGAAATATGAAGCATAAATCTCTCAGTAGAAGCAAGAACTCCGATTTTGAGCAGTGATGATAAAGAGTGAGCAGGGCGGCTATATATAGAGCCCCCTACTCAACCATTTTCCTTCATTAATGGCATGTAAGCTGCCAGACAAGGTTTGAACGCTTCAACTGCAAGATGTGGCGAATTTCAAAGGTGATTCGTCCTCTTTCTTTGACAGCAATCAAAGAATGGTTCAACATTGCACAAGTAAAAATCTGAATCATGACACCTACAGGCGTTCCTCTCTTTTGGCGCATAAATTCATAAATTCGGTTTGATGAATCAACACTGAAGAATCGGTCGAGGTCTCTTGCAATCCATATTGCCAATTTACAAGGTTCGATTGCCAAATACCCAGCTGAGTAGAGTTCCCTTGACCTGGTCATGGCGTGAGTTCTCCAGGTCGCGTGCATTACATCTCATGACACTTTTATTTTTCTTTTCAAATGTTTCATTAAGTTCAAAATGAAATATTTACTTTGGCGTGATTTACTTCACAAAATGTGTTGCAAATAAAGTGATAAATATTTCCTCATTTGATTAAAATCAATTTCCAATTTGATGCTTGGCATATTATTCCCAACTTTTTATGGTGAAAAGAATACTAAATATTTCCAATAGATTTCATAGCTTTATTTCCCATGGTGAAAATATTCGATATTTACCAAATGACTTAATAATGCTAAGTCCTTAATTTCCCCATAAATTTCTTCTTTATTTTAAACATATATATATTTATATATATGGTAAAATATTATTTCTCCAAAATCCACTTTAAAATATTTACTCTAAAAGATTTAAATCTTTTAATTTTACACTTTAGAGTTTTAGAATATTTAACTAAATACGTTTATATATTTTATTATATAAATATTATTATAGTTCTTTTAAATATATTAACATATAAATATTTAAATACCTGAGTATTTAATATACTTATATATTTTAATATAACTATAATAATATTATATATAATTACATATATAAATATATTTATATTTATAAATATATATACATATACATATTTAATTGTTGATTATATATATATATTGCGAGCCAGTCAGCATACTTTCAATATATATATCTATGTATATGTGTATATATAAATTCCAGGGCAAATATTTAATATTTCCACATTATCAGACGTATGCTTATAAACATATATATACTGCAGTATAATCTTCTATGTACACATATATGTATGTACACCATATCGACACATCCGTATGACAAGTCCATTAGCCACCTACGCCTGTATCGATATGTTTATACTTACGGATACGTATATATACTATACATGTGTTTATATGCCTACTACCGACGTTCACATCCAAACATGACACCACCATGATGACCATAATCTCACAATCAAGCACAAGGATAAACTTTACACACAGAAGCAGTCAAGACCTCTACTTGCAAGACATACAAGCTATGGATGACTTACCTTATACTCATACAAAACTGACTTGGTTTACTCAGTCTAAGGTGAGTGTCTGTATGCTCAAATAGTTCACTTTACCGGTTACTCGACCAAGCTCCTCTCCCGAGTGATACTTCCCCTCCGCCTGGAGGAATGGTTCCTGTTCCTGCATCCATTGCCACAAAACCATGGCAGTTACTTGTTCATAACATTTGCAGTACTTATACAAATATATCAAGTTTAAAAAGCAAGATTCATTATCCTCCTATTCACATATATGCAGTATTTCACCATGAATTACATCAATTGAAATAACACCAAATGAAACAACATCAAATGAGCTAACATACACATTGATAACAAGGTACAAGCATCTCCAGATTTCACATTACATTCATTTCTACCTTTTATATCACTAGTAATAGTAACCTCACAATTTGGGATGTAACACCTTTAACCTATCCTAAGAGGAAGCACTTTTAAATATGGACTACCTAAGAACACAATGAGCAATAGACACTTTCAGTTTATAGGAAATGAATGATGTATTTCACAATTTGTGAGATGATTAAATTTAGGTAGCGGAGATCACTCTGAACATTATCGCTAAAAAGAGAAATAAATTGTTTAGGATATTATTATGAGCACACAATTAGACAAACACTTTGGAAAAACAACTTGTCCTCTATAGAATTTGATTATAATAATCTCTATGCAAGCTATAGACATGGAGTACTTTTAAAGGAAATTTATGGGCCTAGTTTGTAGGAAAACACCATCATTTTTAGAGGTTGTACCCAAGGAGAGGAAAATTATAGGATTTGAGTTTGAGTGCCTAATTTCTATTTACTTGATAAATCTACTTGAATGATTAATAGAGAGTAAATGAAAATATCATAATAATAGAATATAACAATTACGCATAACAATGCTTAGAAGATATGTCGTGTATTCATTCATTCTATAGATGTGCAATAGTTTCAGGTAACATGCATGCTCTCGCTGAGTATGAATACAATAAGGAAATAAATAGAAAGTCGACGTTGGTTGAGAATGCCAACCATTGGTAACTACCAATTGACAACCAATGGTTGGGGACTAATTACAAACTAACTTATTTATTTATTGACAACTACATCAACCCCCCAAAAATAAAGTCGTCTTTTGATGACAACTAACAAAATTGGGAGTTGAACAACCCAAACCAAAACTATTGAGAAGGGGGGTGAGAAGATGTCTCTTGTAAGATTCCCTACCACTTTGATTAAATTTTTTATGATTTTACAAGTTTGACAATGTAGGCATTTTGTCAAACTATCTCCATGATTTTGTCTGTAATAGTTTATCCTTTGTATATGCAGATTTGTAAATTCCAGCGTTTGAAAATTCCCATAAAATCCTCAATACAATTTGAAGTATATAGAAAAATACTGGATTTATACTTAAGTTATTTAATTGTTTCATGTACATGTCTGAATTAGGTAAAGGCAGATGCAAGTTTCTAGGCATTCATTCATTATTATAGATTAAATGATAAATTGACAAAGCAGTCCACATTACATAGCTTCCATAAGTGATTTTCAAATATTAATTGGAGAATATAAGCTGACCTGTATAACTTGATCAATGCTATTGCTAATGCTAGGCATGGTTGGTAGAGTCTTCTTTACATGAATGATCATATGCTTGGCGGTGGCTTATTAATGGTAAGGATGGAGGGTATGACAACAATACATCCACGACTAGGAGATTTGAAACTTTGGGGAGTGTTGAAGCGCCTCCTTATGATTCATATAAGCAACCCCTTCCTTGTCTTATTCCCATGTCAGATTTGGTGTCACCAGTTTGTCGTTTTCTTTGAAGGCAGCGATTGGTCTTCCACATCAACTTCAGACTTCCGGCCCTTTACACAGCACTAGCTATCGACTATGCTTCCATCTTAATTAAATAATTCCGTAACCTCTTTCTTCAATTCGAAACCAAGCACTTCGACTTCAAAAAGAGTGATGGAATGTTGTGTCATGTAGTATGCCTTGTGTTTTTGTGCAAGGAACTCTCTGATTCTTTCTGACAACATTCTTGCCCAGTTGTATGCTTTGCCAATACTCAAGCCAATTGGATAACCAATCATCCATATGGCTACATCCGATACTTGACTGGCACTTGTTAGTCAACATTTAATTAAATCCATAATACACTTCCATTCAGCTGTAGCCAAAAAACTTTTCCGCAAACCCCTATCTCTCGCACTTCATATACTATATTTTTCCTACTGCATCAAGTCTGGTCAACATATTCCACGAATGGATTCCTCTTTATGCTGTAGGGTGATCTTCCCTACGGGCTTGCAAACACTTGTGCTTGTGGAAGGTATACTGAACACCTTGCTGAAATTTTCTGGCCAAAATGAAATGCTCACCTGGCAGCCTCTATAATCAATTACAAATTTGTGGGACTGCCTACTATATTTTGTCACCATTGGCTTCAAATAAGGCTCAAATTCCCGAGAATTAAAAAGCAAAACTTGTATAGCTTTGTCTACTTGTGCATGTCTCAATGCCACCTTCAACACATGATCGTCTTGGTTATTCTGCCACCATGTTCGACACTCACTACCGGTGAGACTTTCCCATGTCATTGCATCCACTCTAGTCTCGTCCTTCCCTTTGTTGGTTTTTGCTATGGCAATTCAGGGCTTGTAATGTTGTAATGCCCTCTTTTCCTTGCTATTGTTGGCATCCATCTTTGCAAAAATGATTTTGAAATGTGTTTCTAGTAGTTCATAACTAAATTTAAATGGACGATACCTTCTCTAAAGATGGTTGTAATAACTATCTATTGATGTGGATATTCATATTGTGTAGGGAAAATTTGTAGATTGGTGTGGCTGGCGACTGAAATGTACAAACAATGCCAAGACTGTGTTGGTGACGATGAATCCAAACCATATGAAAGTTTTGAATGAATGTCGTGCCTTTAAAGAATTTGGCTGTACCTGAAACCACCGTACCAAGGCATGATCTGCACAGTGAATTGTTGCAAGCAATACGGTCCTTACAATGATGAATTGTACCGTGTAGTCCTCAAACTTTTTTCTACCTTCCTTCTCTAGCCATACGATAGACCTCCCTATGGTGTGTTTGTCCTCCTCTTTTGATTGTACGACAGACCTCTGTATGGTGTGATGCTGTGTTGTGTGCATTTTCCTTGGTCATATGTTGCATTGTATCTTGTTTGCAGATGATGTTGTACTTTCCTGGGTCGTATGGTTGAGTGATGATGCCACCTCCGCCATACGTTCTATCCTATTAGTCGTACGGTGTGAAATCCTCTTCGTTGTCGTACACTATGAAATCCTCTTCACCGTCGTATAGGCTGTATGCTGTTAGTGTTTTCTCCCTATACTTGCCATACTGTTTGGAGGAAGGGACGTTGTACTGTGCAAGAGATTAGGAGAGGCCATATGCTCTTGGTTTATACCGTGGTCAATTTTTTTGCTCTGCTCTGTACTGTTTGAGAATTAAGTTGAGTGGAAGGTCATACTGTTTGCTTTTTAAAGGGCAATATTTTAATATTTTTCAATTTTGATACTTCAACTTTTCTTCCTTTCAATATTTTAATATTTGTCAACTTGAATATTTAAATATTTCTCCAATTTAATTTATATTTTATTTTCCAACTTCAATATTTTAATATTTTTCCACTTTGATATTTAATATTTCTCAATTCCAACACTTAAATCATTTTTTTCTTTTTCTATCTTCTCCATTCTCTCTTTTTCTTTTCTTTCCTTTTCGTTGGAATTTTGATTTTAATTTTATTTTTGAAGCTTGGGGTCGCATAAAAATTTTCCATGGTCTTTTATAACATTTGTACTCAACACTTTTTGACATATTCTAAATAAATAAAAAATCCAATAAGGGTGGATTTTGCATACCTTTAGCCTTTTGGCTGCCATCAATGTACATTTCGCCTCTTTGTTGATACAACCTAACTTCTTGTCCTTCCACTATTGGGGGTGTTGCCATATTGTGTACTACTCGCCATAACCTATTGGAAGTTAGTAGTGGAGGTGGCTTCATCTTATGATCTATTGACCACTGGATGATGTCTTCATTATATCCTGAATGTTTTTCTACAAAGCAGTTCTCAGCCATCAACATTGGTTGTAGGCTAGGTCATTCTTCCTCTGATTATTCTGAATGTTCTCCGATGGATTTGTGCTATTCTTCTATGGTCTTCCTCTTTTTCTGATCTTTTTCTACTTCGTAGCTAATATATCTTGTCCTTTGTCCTAAATAAGGTGCTTTCCAATGCCATTTGCCATGTGACTTGATCCATTCAGTAGGTGGTCCAAAGAGCGCATTTGTTAAGTGCCAATGGACTCTTGGTACCACCACTCCTTTTGGTTCTTGTATAATGAGTTTTACCACTATGCCTTCTGGTCCTTTTGGTTCTCGCATGATAGGCTGGTCCTTTTGGTTCTTGCATGATAGGTTTCTCTTCCACTCTTGCATCACTTTCGTTTGCCATCTAGTCTAGCATGTTGATTGCAATTGGAGTCTTTGACTCTCCTTGTATGGCTTTAGTTTTGATCCATTAATATTGTCCTTTAGTAGAGTGTTGTCCAGATTCTCTAACTTGATAGCCTTGTTATGAGAAAATTCTTGGATTTTAAAGGGATCGGGCTATCTCACTTTGAACTTTCTTGGTTTTAATTCATTACGACCATTATATTTCAGAACTAACTTTCCAGGTTGGAAGTTCACTCGCCTAAGATGTTTGTCGTGCTAGTACTTCTTTTTTGCATTACCTCTATTTCCCATTGTGCGAGCACCCTTCATTCGTCAAGTTTGTTCTTGGAATAGTTGCTCTTGCAAACTCTCCATTTTTCTTAGTCGATTCTTGACGAGAATCTTTAGGCTTGGTACCATGTATTCGGTCAGGACTTGTTGTGACCTTTTCACACATCACCCCATTCAAAATGGGGGCCCCCTAATTTTTGCTCTATTTTGGTCTTTTGGCTTTGGTTTTGGGTTGTTTTGCATCTCTCTCTCTATTCCTTGCGGTCTTTCCGGGGATGTCTCTTTCTTTGGACCTAAGTTGAAATTTTGGCCGAGTCTAAAGTGCATTTTGATGAATTAGGGTTTTCATTCTTCAGGCTTGTCTGAGGTCAAATCAGGTTGGCAAATTGAAATCTAAGCTTGGCACTGCATTCAGGAGGCTTTAAGCAGGATCCCATTTAAATTTCGCAGAATTTTCACAACTTACTATTTTTAGTAAGTACTTAATTTGAGGTCTTTTCCTCAGGATTTTGGAATTCTGACTGCTTCACCACATTCAGGACACTTCGAAGGGCTTGCACACAAAATTTGAGCGAATTCTGACCACTTTCTATTTTTAGCAGTTCTGGCTTCGGAGGCGGTTTTTAGGGTTTGCGTGTATGATTTTTCAGTGCATGTCAGGATAATCTTTCTAGGTTTTTTGAGAGCTTTGCGGTGATGTAACATGCAAGTCAAAATGATGACTTACTATTTTTAGCAGGTGTTCGCATGCAAACCAATTTTCTGGGTTTTTTGAGATCTCTCAGTTAATGTGACATGCAACCAAGTCCGGTAGTCAGTTGACCACTTTTTCAGGCACTTACTATTTTTAGCAAGTTCACTCCAGCAGTCCCAGATCTTTAGTTTCGAGAACAGAGCAATGCAAAATATGATTGGAGTTGAACGAAGGTCAATTGAGGCACATGCAAATGAAATAAGGGTTTCCAACTTTGGTGCCTAAAATGAAGGGCAAAATTCAAGAAAAATGAAAAATGGATGTTGCCCATTGCGATCAGCATCTTTCAAGGAGTCCACTGGTAAAATTTGAGCATAATCTGCATACTTACTATTTATAGTAAGTCACTTCCAGAACAAGGCTAAAAATAGCAGGTGAGCATGAAAGGCAAGTGTGAATAGGTCAGATAGGTCATGAGGATCACGTTGGGAAAATTTCAAGTCTAGAGGAGTTGCAGAAGTCTGAGAATCAAGAAGTTACTAAAAATAGAGAGTGAGGGCGAGCTAGTCAAAATTGGTTAAGTATGCTAATACGCCTAGGAAGGAGACCGGGAAGCTTAGAAAATTGCCTAAGTTGGGAATGTGAGCACCCACCCTCATATGCATGCTTGAAGAGGTTGAGGAGGTTAAGAAAATCTTCTAAGTCAAAATGTCAGCACTCACCCTCAAATGACAGGTATGAGTAAGGTGGCATAAAAATTTGCCTAAGTCAGAAATGGAAGTATACCCCCTTATATGCGCCCATCATGGAGAAGGAGGTACGAAAAGTTTCCAAGGCGTTGAAAATGGAAGCACACCCCCTTGAATGCGCCCTTGAGAGAAGGAGTTGGTGGGAAATTTTATCCAAGGCATGAAAATGGAAGTCCACCCCTCAATATGCGCCCAAGAAAGAAAGGACAAGACTTAAAAAATTTATAAGTCATGAAAAATGAATGTCAAGGGGTAAAATGCACCCAAGGAGTGGGGAAGCATAATAAATTTTCTAAGTCATGCAAGAAAAATGGAAGCACCACCTCCCAAATGCGCCCAAGATAAGCAAGAGGCTTGGAAAAGTTTCTAAGTTAAAAGTGGAAGTAGAAGACCTCAAAGGCACCCAAGGTTGAGGTGGCAAGGTAAGAGTATTCTCTAAGGCATTAAAACATGTGACAGGAGCTCAAATGCGCCCAAGGGCATGATAGAAGACATGAGATCCAAAAAATTTCCAAGGCATTGAGCATTGAAGCAGCCCCCTTCAAATGCGCCCTCAAGAGAGATAGGGATGTTGAGAAATTTCTAAGTTATAAAATGGAAGTAGCCCCCTTTAAATGCGCCCTAGGGAGAATATGAAGGCATGAAAAGGTTCTAAGTATGAAAAATGCAAGTAGACCCTCCCAAATGCGCCATGATAAGTAGGAGGAAGCCTAAGAAAATTCTAAGGCAGCAAAAATGAAATGCCAAGGGGCCAAATGCGCCCAGGGTGATATGAAGCTGATGAATATTCTCTAAGGCATAGAAGCAAGATGCAAGGAGGTGAAATACGCTCACAAGGAAGAGATGAAATTTGTCTAAGGCATGAAGAATTTGAAGATGAAGTGAAACTCACACATAAGTCTAAATACGCCCTCAGGGTGGAGAAATGTCTAATGCACAAACTCCAAACACAAGGTGGTAGATGCGCCCTGGAAGAAGACCTTATGAAATGAACACACAAGTCTCTAGATGTGCCCATGAGGCAAAGTTTGCTAGAGAAAAATGAATTTTATCACATCCAGAGATCAATCAGACCTTGGAAATCAGAACATGGAAATCAGATAAGTGAAGTGAGTTTATATTTTAAGTGTTTTGATGCTCTTCTTTTTGTTTTTTTTGCAAGGTGAACATCGGGACCAAAACATGATGACTTGGGGCAAGGGAGCAAGTACTTCGGAACAACATTACAACCTTAGAAGGAGAAAAGTTACATGTTCGAAACTCCTTCATGATGTCTCATTTGCGCCCAAACCGTGAAGGGAGATGTTGGAAGAAACGATTGAGTGTTGGAATTTCTCCACAAAGACCTAATATGCACCCAACTCAGGCGGGCAGGTGGCAAGGAAGAAATGATCGAGTCCAAGACAAGAAAATCCTTCAAGATCAGGATGAAGGAAATGATGAAGGCCTAGCATTAAAGATCATCTTCAAGCACTAAAATGTCCTCAAGGCTAAGGAGGAGGAGTGAGCAAAAAAAATTTCAAGTGTTAAGGAGTGACAGCAGGATGGATTAAAGAACAAAGTAGAGGAATTCTTCTTAAGTGTGAAGTCCTTCTTCGGCAATGACCTGTAAAATGTTCTCTAGCGTACCTCGCACAACCCAAGATGCAATGGTAGTATGGAGGAAAATCATCATCAAACAAGAGAAAGAGGTCGTAGTCTTGGTTGAGGACATGCCTGCCATATCAATTCAAGAAGTAGGGGCTATGATGATCAGATTGATTGAGTTTGCAGTCAAAGAGAAGAATAGTGGGAATAGGTTTCTGGATGAGAATCTTCTAGAAGATAGTGGGCATTAATTGCTCATAGTGGCCAAAGGGAGAGAGTGGGCATTATGTGCTCATTTATTACCCCACTCCACTTTCTGGCAGTTTTTAGGGAAAAATCCTGACTAGGGCCTAAGTGGCTCAATCTGAGCCCTTCATTGTAATTGAATCTGAGCCGTCTGTTGGACTGGGCCAACTATAAAAGGGGCATCCCCCCTCATTTGTATCTCATATATAGAATATAGATAGATAAGATCAAAGAGTAGAGAGAATAGCATAAGAAGTAGAGATAGCATAGATTGATAGCATAGCTTAGATTGGAGAGGAAGGAAAGTTTTCCATTTGAATTGTTTGTAAGAAATTTTTGTGAACACTCCTATAATAAAAAGAGTTATCATTGCTTGTGGTTCCATCTTTTATTGTAGGTAGCTAGCAAGGTTTCTTCGTCCTTCTAATTCATTTAGAATCTTAGAGTAGAGTTTAAAGTAAAGTAGATTTTAATTCATGCACGTAGATAGTTGTGGAATGTGGTGGTTGAATTGAGCAAGCTTTATTAATCCATACCGCTAGCAAACTCATTGATGGTGGGCTAGCCTTGTGTGGTCAACTAGAACATTATGTACTTAACTTCGATTGTGATTTATATGATGATATGCATCGTTGTGATGGTGTCTTCATGTTAAGTTGCGATCTGAATATCTCAAGTTATTCCTTTGAAGATTGCACCGGTCCTGTGGAAGTTGTCTGAGGTGAGGCGAAGCAAAGCTTGGTTTAAGTTTGCAAGAGTTGATCCCCACGTCCCGCTCTTAGATTAGATGATAGCTTTCCTTAGTCCCTGCATCCATTTTAAAATTCATCATTTTCTGGTCAATCTAGGAAATTCGAGCTTCATTGATAAATCTTCCAAGTCTTGAAAGTCTTTCCGAGTAAACAATCACGTAAGTCCCCTTGAAATACCAACAAATCACATCAAGCCAACTAAAACTACGTCCACTGCATGAAGGAACCTTGGAGTTGAATGCATGATCTTTCACAATCTTAGCATGCAGGAGATTTTGATCAAGAGAGAATAGAGTGACCGTTGGAAACTTTATTCTGTGTTGGTGCGGTCATAAAACACCCATCAATAGGACTATGGTTTCTTGGTTGTATATCAATTGGAATGGTGTGTGTCCTATCATCAATTTGTATGTCATTCAGTAAGCCCATAGTATAGCTGACAGTTTTTCTTCCCAATCTTCTTCGATGTTGCACAACTTGTGGCTAACAAAGACGAGTGCTTTGTTTGTAGATTTAGCCTGTCTCAAGTAGTACGAGCTTGATAGGCTATGAAAAATGCGGAACTCTGTCATCATGAGATGAATGACGTGGTTCACAAAGTGCTCCCCCTATCATTGTAATTTGTAAGGGGATGTCGTACTTGGCGACAATTTTCTCATAGATGAACCTTGTCGTACAACCTATTGTGTTGTCCGGGAGTGCTTTGGATTTTCCCCATTTTGTTAGGTATTTTGTGGCTACTATAATGTATCTACATTGATGTTGTTGGCTAACTTTAAGCAGAGTGATGAAATCAAGTCCCCACCTCTCGAAGATTTCTTGGGGTTGTGATGGGAACAATGACATGTAGTCTCTCTTTAGTGGTTTGCCAACTCTTTGGAAAGTGTTGCATCCCACCACCCATTCTCAGGCATCCGTGTGCAGCATCGACCACCACATACCTACTAGAAATTTTTTTCAAGTAGTGGCATTCGTTCCCATATGTCCTCTGGGGAGTCCTTCCTATGCTTTTTTGAGCACTCCTAGTATTTCCTCCTGCAAGACACATTGCCTTAAGACATGGTCAGAACCCATTTTATATAATAATTCGTTGATGAGTTGGAAACTTTTACTCTTCAGGACTAGTTTCCTTCCCTCTCTCTCGATGGAGTTTCTTTTGGGAAAGTAGAAGTGGATAAGTATTCTTTGATGCTCTCGTACATTGGAGGTAGTGCTACAATCTGAAATAGATGAGCATCTGGAAAGTCTTCATTCAATCTCTCGGGTGATTCACTCAACTTGATCCTAGATAGTTGGTCGAAAATAACATGGCTTTTCCCCTACCGAATACTATTAGTGAATGTAAATTCTTGCAATAATAAAATTCATCTACTCACTCGACCTTGGATTGTTGGCTTGTTCACCAGATACATAAGGGCCTGATGATTGATGTAGAAGGTGAACAGTATTACCGACAATTAATGTTTGAATTTTAGCATTGAGTAGACCATCCCCAATGCTTCCCTCTCCATCATGCTATAGTTCTCTGCCTTTGACAACAATTGGTTGGCAAAGAAAACTAGATGGTCCAACCCTTGGGGTTCCACTTGTGCTAGTGTTGCTTCAATTGCATAGTTCGATGCATCGACGTGTACGTGGAACTATTTACTCCAGTCTGGGTATGCAAGGATTGGTGAACTTATTAATTGTACTTTCAATTCATTGAAGGATTTCTCCTGGTCTTTAGTCCATGTGAACGGTTAGCCCTTTCTTGTGAGTACGTTGAGTGGGTAGCCATAGGATATCTAAGCAAAATTTTTAATAAATCTTCTATAATAGTTGATGTGATCCAAGAATAATTTTACTCCTGTGATGTTTTCGGGTGCTTCCATCTATATAATCACTCATATTTTGTTTAGGTTGGTCTTCAATCCGACTTTACAAACTATGTGCCCCAACAATTTTCCCTGTGGTATCATAAATCGACACTTCTTTGGGTTCAATGCCAACTGTGTTGCTGTACACCATTGCATGCAGTCCCTTAGTGCTTTCAAATGGGTCTCTTGGTTGTTGTAGATCGACCAATCATCTAGGAATGCTTTGAAGTTTCCAACCGACATCTTATCAAAGATGTATAAGATGATCCTTTGAAAAAATTTCGAAGCATTGCATAGACCGATGGCATCTGGTTTTATGTGTACACTCCATCCTCGACTACAAATTTAGTCTTCAACTTGTCCTCGACTATGCTTATTTGGTTGTATTCGAAGAATTCGTCCATAAATGAGTTTCATGACCAACAACCTCTTCCGATATCAAGTTAGTGAACGGAATTGGGAATAGATCTTTTATGGTGATTGCATTCAAACTTTTGAAGTCCACATATCCAAATTTGTGCGGATTCCTTCTTCAATGATATGACTATGAGAGAGACCCAATCACTAACTTTGACCATAAAGATTATTTCAGCCTCCAACATCTTTTCTATTTCCTTTTGTACTTTTGTAGCATAATTCTTGTTCATTTTGTAGGACCGTTTTCGTACAAGTTGTGCTCTCAGTACGAGAGGAATTCTATGTACACATACTTCTGAAGGTATCCCTTTCAAGTCCTTGTACGTCCATGCGAAAGTGTCCTTGTATTATGTGAAAATCTTAAATTCTATCGTTTTCAATATGGGATTCCAGTTGTCTTCAACTAGGTTCATTCATGGATTACTCTCCTCTCCTAAGTTCACCTTCATTCTCGATTCCTCGTACTTGATCACTTTGTCCTGTTCAAAGCTATGGGTTGGCATATCATCCAACTTGGCTACTCCCTCCTTATATTCTTCGTACTCTAGAGGAAATGTCCAATTTGTACTAGCTTTGTCATCATCTTCTTCTTCAATCTATCCGATCTGCAACATGTTGCAATCATGTTGAAACACTTTTCAATCTTCTATTTTCCAATAAAAACGTCCATTAAGGGAGCTTGTTTCGTCCTTCGAGCAACGCTGAATGTCAAGGACTCCTTTGTCATTCGGTTCCATAATTCTTCTTTTTCTATCCCTAATCCTCCTTTTGACTTCAAATCAAAAGATGCCATTTCTTTGCTCACCACTTGATTCCTCAAGTCAATCACATACTTCCTCTCGTTAATTTCTATAGAGAGGGTGTTTCATTTCCAATTATGATTTTCCTTGGCTACAATCAGCCATCCCCTCTTGAGCAATGTGTAGCATGCTTTCTTTTGCAATGGAATGACCACAAAGTTCAGTAGGAACGGTTGGGTCCCCATTGTCACCTTCTACCCCATCAACGTTGCCAATGGCTTGATACCATGCTAGTTGACGCCAACTAATTGGAATGTTAGTGGCCAAAGGGTTGGCTTCCCTAAGAACTTCCATGTATCTTTGGGCAATACGTTTACTCCCGATCCTCCATCGACGATGGTGTTTATCAAGTTCTTCCCCATAATCTCCATTTGGACAATAGTCAGCTTCTTGCCTATGTTCACCGTCGGCAGCATCGGGTCGATGAATTGTTTGCCTTTTAGTTGTGGCTCTACTATCATGTCTTCTCTTTGGCCTTCCTTTCGTTGACTTTGATCATCGTCGACCATATTTGTGATTGCCACTCTCACCTGTGGCATGGTTTGAAGTAGGTTTATCACCTTGATTGGTATGGTTGTTTGTAGCACATGTCATATTATGTTCTTTTCTAACTCCAACCGTAATGAGGTACTTGCAATTCCATTGGAGGTTCTTTGTTCATTTTCCATCGCTTGTTCTACTTCAGCTTTGGCTTCTCGAAGTTGTTCCTTTTCCATACGAGGGTTTGGATATATTGCCTTCTTTGTTTGTGCTCTAGTGATTGCCACAATTGTCTCATCTTGATCCTCCACTTTCAACATGTTAATGCCTTTTTGCTTTAGGCAATTTGTATCTTCATGATCACCTAGTCCACACCATTTGCACAACATTCCTATTTTATTTTGATTGCTTTGAAATTCTCTGGCAAAGTGACCCCACTCGTTGCATTTGTGGCACTGGACCATTGGTCTTCCCTCAGCGTCATACTGAATTCTACTTCTTGTTTCATTGTTGCTGAACTGATTATTATTTCCTCGTTACAGTATCCGCCAAGAGATGCATTAGTGTTATTGTTTTGTGCTTTTAGAGGTGTGGTCGGAGGGGTTGATTGTTCCCCTTGGGTGAAAGCACTTTTGTGCTTTTCCTTGTTTTAATGCCCCATCACTTGCAAGATGTCACAAAACAATTTTTTGGAGTAGTTTTCTTTGGTGTGAGCCTTGACCTTGCACTCGGTGCAACATAATTCCTTGCTTTCCTTTGTACATTCTTTCTTAGCGTTTAGCTCCTTCACCATTCTCATCATGTCTTTCCATAAAGCCTAGACCATCTTTTATTCACTATCACTACTATCGTCGATACTCTCGTCGTTGTATGTCCTCCTCTTCCCCCAAGAGATGTCTTATCTTCAATTTCTATATCCATCATCTGATTGTAGGCATCAGTGTACGATGACAGAGGCACTACTTTCATTTTTTTCCTTAGTGAAGGAATCAATCCTTGGATGAACCATCTTTTCTTTAGTCCATCGGCCGGTTGGTTTTCTAATTTCACCAGTAATTCCTTGAGCCTACGATTATAGGCTTGCATATTCTCGTTATTCCCTTGTTTGGTATTGTAGATCTTCGCCACAATTTCATTGTCATCTCTTAGGAGTTTGAATTCCTCTTGGAATGCTCTTTTCAATGCATCCCATGTATTCTTATCAGTTGCTTCCAATTCCGCGTACTAGTCTATGACTATCCCTCTGAGAGTTGTTGGAAATACTCTCAGCCAATACACTCTGTCATCTTGACCGTTCTCTACCTAGATTTCTCACTTCTTATAATGCCTTACAAGGTCCTTTGACCCATTTCCAGTTAAGTATGGAAGTTTTTGTCGCTCTACATTCGAACTTGCTAGGGTAGACACCATCTTGCCTCCCTGTTGCACCCTCTGTGATGGTAACTTGGTTGGAGAGTTTTGATTGGTACATTTCGGTGCTTTCCTTGCACTCTCAAACATGCTACAATCCTTCACTCGTCCCTCTTCAGCGTTCGTCACCCTCGGGTTGCCTTCCGGGTCCTTTCGATGCTCCCCTCGTCTTGGCATTATTGGCTCTGATCTTCCAATGTTTAATTCTTCCATCAATGTCAAGTCTTCAATTTGGCATTTGGTCTCTATCATACCGTTGGTAGGTTCTCTCTGGCCTTTCCCTTCGGCCAGTTTTATTGGTACAAACTATTCTTCGACGGTCAGGTTGGTGGTTTCTTCCTTGCCTTCCCTTTCGCCTGATGGTGAACCTTCTAGCGGGGTTAATGTTTTCTTCTTTACTTTCCCCTTTGTCTGCTGTTGATGGTACGGACGACTCTCTGGCTTGGTTAGCGAGGTTAGTGTATCTTTTGTCGGGAAGTGGTAAGTGTTGAGCTATTCCTACCCACACTCCCTTCGTACGTTCTCTTGTCGAGAAAGTTCTCTTTCTCTATAGACTACGTCTTCTGCTTATGCTTCAGCTTTGACTTCTACTCTTGGGTGGACTTGAACTTTCCCTCAAAAATCCTTCGCCTTCTTCAACTTCACCCCTTAGTTGTCGTCATCATTCTCTTTGTTCTTTTATTCTTAAGGACCTTCTGATTTTTTGGTCTATTGATTCATGACCACTTTGTATTAGTTTCCCGTTTTTATTCAAGTTTAAGGGCATTAATTCTTCGACATACATTGATGGTGACTATTACATTCTTCTTCTTCCCTTTTGTTTTGTTCTTCGTACCGCTGTAGTATCTATTGCCTATGTTGTTCTTGGTCTTGTTGGCGTGCTTTTATGACAGCGCCAGCCAGAATAAAGTTGCCCAACGGTCACTCTATTCTCTCTTGATCAAAGTGTCCCACATGCTAAGATTTCTTGAAAGTTCATGTGTTCGACTCCAAGGTTCCTTTTATCGCGAATAGACTCAGTTGGTTGATGTGTTTTGCTGGTTATTTCAAGGGGACTTACGTAGTTGTTCAATTTCGTGAAGCAATTAGGACATGAATGATTTGGCAATATGGTTCTGGTATCTAAACTGACTCGGAAAATGCAGAATTTAAAGGGGATAGGGATAGGGATTCTACAAATCTACTTCTAAAGGGTGGAGGACGAGGATCGACTTAAACAATCTTCAAACCAAACTTTGCTTTGTCTCCTTTCGAACAACTCCGACAAAGTTGGTGCAATCTTCAAAGGATGAGAAAAGTGTTCAAACTATGACGCAACATGTTCATACCGTCAATACGACGCATACAAACATATGAACCATAATCGAAGTTAAGTGCCGATACTCCAATTGACCACGCAAGGCGAACTCACCGTCAGCCAGTCCGCTAGTGGTATGGACGAGAAGACTTGCTCAAATCACAACGCCACACTCCACAGCTAACAACTACTTGCATGAAATAAAAATCTACTTTACTCTATCTACCTTGAATTGGAAAGACGAAATGGCCTTGCTAGCTACTCATAACAAAGAAGAAATCACCAAGCAATGAAACTCTTTGTATTATGAAAAGTGTTCACAACAACCTTTTACAAAACTTTCAAAGGAAAGTTTTCTTCCCTCCTCAATCTAAAGCTAACTTCTAAGCTAAATGCTATATGCCTTCTACTCTCTAGCTCTGATTCAACTCTTGATCTAATCTCTAATCTAATAGATTACAAATGAGGGGGGATGCCCCTTTTATAATAAGTCCAATTCAGTGGACGGTTCAGATCAAATTACAATGAAGGGCTCAGATCGAGCCACCTATGCCCTGATTAGGGTTTCTGCCCTAAAAACCGCCACAGAGAGGAGTGGGCAATGAATGCACAGAATATTCTCCACTCCCCTGCAGGAATCATAATGAGCAATTAATGCCCACTACCATCATCAAGAAGATCCTCATCAAGCAGCGCGTTCCCACTGGCCTTCTCCCGGATAGCAAACTCGATCAACCGGGCCAATACTGCTTCAACCTCCTGTGTAGAGATCGGTGGAATATGGTTGAGCTGGAACTCCAAGACTGCTACCGTCTGTCCGTATCTGGTGTAAGATTTCCTCCATGTTACTAAGGCGTCCTGGGTATGTTGAATTATACTAGAGAACGTGGAGACATTCTCAAAGTCATCCAGGACAAGTGACCTCGCAGCTGAGAAGAATGGAGGCAGTCTACTTTTCAAGCCATCAGCAGTTATCTCCTCTGGGACCAACTTTCTAGCAAATATGGCTTCTAATGTGTTGAGGACTCCCCCCAAGATGTTGCCCATTGCTTTCCTCACTTTAGCTGAATCTGCCCTTGCTGCGTCGTGAAATCCACGGCCTGTGACCACCGAGGAGTACCAACTGGTGAAATCATACCTATCACCTCTCTGAATTACACCTCCATCCACCAAGGTTTCTAGAGGTATATGCATCAAAGCCCCCAAACGAAGTACGGTCTTCGTTTGATAGATACGAGTATCACCCCAGGCCTGATCTACTATATCCATCCGTGCCAAATAATTTGAGGCACGTAGGTAAACATAGGCGAGATTTCTCGCTGATTTTGCCGTCTTCGGTATGAACCGGCTAACCCACTTCTCGCCTCCCGTTTCCATTTTCTTCAAATCCTCTAAGGCAACAACTGACTCCTTCGGAAGCTCTGATGGACGTTCCACTGCTGGGTTTGCTGGTTCACCTGGACGTGCTAGATTTTACATGTATCCTATCAAGGTTTTGTGCTCCTTCTTCAATTTCTTATACTTCCCCTCCGTGCGGAGCAACTGATCCTTCAATGCCTGATAGGAGTTATCGAACTCCTCGATAACTTGGGCTCCCGTAGGACGACCCAACTCTACTGTGGTGATCACATAATTTTCAGGCCTCTCCTCGGTTCGATCACAATCTTCCCTCGGAATAGCCACCTGAAGCGTGCGAGAGCCTGACTCGTCAGTCGAGATCTTTGAAAACTTTCGGGCCCTTTTCTTCTCTGGTGGCGCACTGATCCTCCTGAGGAACTCTTCCATCTCAATGGCCGGATCCGTGTCATCCTCGGGTTCTCTCCTCATTCTGTCGGAAAGCCAATCAGGCACTGTCTGCTGTGGATTACAAATGACAAGGGGCTGTTCTTCTGTTGCCTCCATCTCGTGCACTTCCTCTCTTCTTGCACTGGTTTGCTCAGGCTCATCCTCCTCTATAAGCTGGGTATCTCCCGACCCTTGGGTCCCCTGTTCTGTGTTTTCTTCTTCTTCCAAAGCCGTGTCCAACATCTGCTGAAAATGGGTGTCGGCCATTGTTTCCTCTTCCTCCTCCTGTTGGCCGCCCCTGGATAGACTGACACTAGCTGATTCCCGGGCGTTGGGCTGATCTACCTCCTCAAGTCCCCGCTCTTCCTCTAATCCTGCCCTCTGATCGGCAAATAATGAAACCACTCTCAAACTCGAAGACTGAGTTTGTGAGTGCACGGGTGATGCTTGTTCTATCCTCAATGGTATCGGTTGGGTTGGCACTTCCACTTGTGCCCTCGATGTCTGAGCAATTTGTTTCCCTCTTTTTACCGATAACGGCCTTGGGTCACCCATCAAGCTATAAGTAAGGGCGATCGACTTGCTCTTAAGTCTGCATACATGTCTGTCGACCCAAGTCCTGGTAAAAGTCATCACCGGGATAGAAAGAGTGTCCAAGTCCATGATCTCTGGCTCGGACCAATCAGGTGGTGGGACAGGAGTATCCCTAACTGACCCATAGTCGGGTTGCATGGCGTTGACATCCTCCTCCACCTGGTCGGGAACTGGAATAATCTCACATTCTCTAATCAACTTGAGAGGAAGTCTGGAAAACATCCTTCTTCTTATCTCAGCCTCATCCACTGCATTTGCCCAGAAGTCCTCCAGATGAGCTCTGTGCCGGTATTCAACGTTCTGTACCATCCGGATGTTCCCGTAAGGATCGAAATCCTGCCTGCCTGTGTGATATGACAAATGATAAGATTGCAGCTCGTCCTCTGCCTCTCGGGCTGCCTGCAAAGAGGGACACACCTCAATGGAATTTCCCATGGTGATAGGGAAATCAAGTCCACCCTTCTTTTTCCTTTTCTGAATCTTATCGTAGGCAATCAATTGCCTAGATATCTCAAGCATTACTATGTGATCAGTGGGGTATCGTGGTAACCGATACGGATACGAAGTGAACCCCTGCAGCCTAATATATGTGAATTTCGGGAATTGGATGAGCCAATACCCATATTCCTCAATCAATGTCTGTGCTTCTTTAGATATTCTCTGTTGCGTCCTTTGCTGAAGCGTCCTCGCAATGTGCATTGTGAATGCATCATTTGCCCGTTTATAGTTGGCAATGTTAGCTAAATGTAGCTGTGTGCAGGCTTCATGAATTTTGAATTGACCAGGGGCACAGCCGATTGGCTCTTTGTACGAAATCCCTCTATACTTAGTCATTCTGGCCAACATGTAAATTACATATGAGCTCATGTAGAAAGTCTTCGTCACCTTCAAGCTCCTGAATTGCTCATCGATGTGGTTGCTAATCATCCTAGCCCAATCGACACACTCCTTTCCCTCCAAGATGATCTCGATGAAGTAGAACATCCAAGGCTTGAAAATGTAAGCCTGTGCACTCCCATTCACCCGGCTCAACATCATTATCAAATCACAGTATTCTTGTTTCACGTCCTCGGCAATTATCTGCTTTGGGAGCTTAGTGCGGGGTGGCCTCGGCTTCTGCATCCAAACTCTGTTGATGACTGCAGTGACTCTTTCAAAAGAGGAAGAGTACATCTTATCTGCCCTCTTATTTGTCCTGTATAACATCTCCTCAGCAGTCGGAATCCCAAATGCCTCTCCGATGGCATCCGGTGTGAAGTTGGCGAGCAGTTTACCATCCGGAGAGACAATCGTCCTACGTTCTGGCTTGTAGTGATTGGCGCACTCCATAATTAGCTCCGGACACTTAATTGCTGGCGGAAAACCAGCAGCTGCGTAGATTCCACTCTTCATTATATTATGTACCGTGACTGATGGTTGATGGCCCCCTAGCCCGAACATCCTCGATTTGAGTGCATTTAGATTAAATGAACCAAGGTTGGTGTCATTCAATCCTGCCAACTTTGAAACTATTGCTGACTTTGGGAGAAATGGCTTAGAGAGCCTTTTAATCATTGCCTGCCGGGATGAGCCAGCCTTGCCTGCTTCAGTGTTTGCAGCTCTGCCTGCGGCTCTGCTTGTTCCTGCAACATCTTTTGCGCCAGCCATCTGTAAAAATAAAATAGAAGAATAAGCTAGACTGCAGATTTTGAATAAAATAAAACAATTCCCGAGATGGCTGCGAATACGGAGTTAGCTTTGAAAATAAAATTTCTCAGCATAAATTTCTAGCTCCAAACCTCGTACTGTATAAAAATCTCTGAGTTTAGAGACAACTCTCAGCAACTGCACTTCTGACTGGTGAAGAAAAAACGCAGCAAGCTAATAACTTTCAGCAATGTAGCTAATTTCTCCAGCACAAATAGTTCGAACCTTGACTTCACTTTGTCAACTTTAGCGGTTAGATGAATAAAGAGTTGCCAGCAATATGAAATTTCAACTTCCTCAACTTCTCAACGTTTAAACTTCTTCAACACTTCGACTTTCAGTAGCTTGAAAATAAAGATCTCCAGAGAAAAGAAACCCTCTACAACTTTGCAAATCTGCAGCGACTCCACTTTCAGCTCTTTGAGAATTAAATTCTCCAGCAACTCCGGAAAATAACTTCAACCTTCAACTTCGAAGTTGCAGCAATACACTTTCAGCTCTTTGAAAGAAAGAGTCTCGGCAAATGAAGATTTCTCCAGCACTTCGCACTTTCAGCAACTCAACCCTCCGAAATAAAATAAACTCTCACAGAATTTCTCTCCTCAACCACTTGGAAAATATTTCAATCTCTCCAAAACTTCTTCAGCAACTTCAACTTCGAAATAATGTGAGGAGAAATGAGAGAAGAGATTGTTTAAATAACTTTTCCCGGAGAATCCTGCTAAGTAGTGCTGGGGCTATTTTTAGCACCTTCATCAATTTTCCACTCTCTTCGTTCGGAATCTTCTAATTCAAGCGCAGTAGTGGGCTAGTCGTCGGCCGGTCATTATGGCAGTTGCTATTAATAATGATTCCTTCTTCTTCAAATTTCGAATTTTCCTCTTAGTCTGCCAGTTAACAGCTCGCGAGAAAAACAATCACTTGAATTCCATTTTAAAATCTCGCAGTGTTTAAATAAATTCAACTCGAAAAAAAAATTCGTGGGAGTTGTAAATATATTTCCAACTTTTAAAATGTCTGTCATTTAAATCCTCGGTTTCATAAAATTTGCCTTAGACATTTAAATTCTCTCATTAAAATGTTCAACTCCGAGTGATTAAAAATTATCTGCGCCTGCTCGAAATAATTCACCCTCTGAGATTTAATTTCCGTTAGGAAAATAATCTAGGCAAAACGAATCTCCTCTGAAAATATTAAAATTTCCCTTAGGAAATTAATTTTAAAATCTGTTAACTCATGGGTGCATTTTAAACGGGTTCATTTGATTTTCACTTGACCCATGGAAAATATTCATCGATATCAAATCTTCCCCTTGAAAAAAATTCGTCAACTTTCAACTGCCTTTGGAAAATTTTAAAACTTATCAAATCATCCTTCCATGCCAAGGGCGTATTTTTCCCTAGTGAAATGTTATCTCACTTAGAAAAATTTTCTAACATTTTCTCTACCATAGGCGTATATTTTTGATGAAATATTTATTTCATTTAAAAAAATTCCTCACTTTACACCTCTGGCGCACTTGATCCCTTGGCATTTATTTTTTTGCGACTTAGAAATTTTCTCCTGTCATCTCACATCTTGGGCGTATTTCTCTCAGTGATGTTTTATTTTGCTAGCTTTTACCCTTGCCACGCCTTAGAAACATTTTCAATCAAGGGCGTATTTAGCATGAGCCACTTTCATTCTCCACACTTAGAAAATTTTTTAAAAAAAACCTCCACTTCAACTTGGGCGCATATTCATGTGTCTACTTCTACTCCTCGTGCCTTAGGAAATTTTCTCCAACAACCTTGGGCGCATATGGGGTCTTGAGCTTTCATTTTCTTGACTTAGAAATTTCTCCACGTCTTAGCCACTTTATCTTGCCTTGGGCGCATATGGGTGTGTCTGGTTTTATTTTCACCACTTAGAATTTCTTCAAGCCATGTATCTTCTTGAGGGCGCATTTTGACCTCTCTACTTTCATTTTATGCCTTAGGAAAATTTCGGCCATCTCCTCTTCATCATGGGCGCAAATGCTAGGCCAAGCTTCCATTTTCTCTTGAGGGCGCATTTCACCCTTGACACTTTCGTTTGTGTGCCTTAGAATATTTCATCAAGCTCACTTTACACCTTGGTGAGGGCGCATTTACATGGGTCTACTTTTGTTTTTTTTTTTTTGCCATGGGCGCATTTCAAGTGCCATGCCTTCACTTTACACCATGGGCGCATTTCAAGTGCCATGCCTTCACTTTACACCATGGGCGCATTTCAAGTGCCATGCTTTGATTTCCAATGCCTTAGAACAATTTGAAGGCACTTCCAAGGTGGGCGCAAATCACTAGGTGAGCTTTCACTTTCCGCGCCTTAGAAACATTTTCAAGGCATCACTACCCTTGGGCGCAAATGAGGTGTTGCACTTTCAATTTCATACTTAGCCGCTTTTCACCTATCCTCTTCTTCCTTGGGCGCATATGAGGTATGAGCTTCTGTTTTGCTAGGTGGGCGCATTTACACATGTGAGCTTTCATTTTCACCATGGGCGCATTTCATAGGTTCCACTTTCGTTTTCATGACTTAGAAACTTTTTAGTTCTCTCCTTCCTCTTTGGGCGCATTTTGAGGTATGAGCTTCTGTTTTGCTAGGCGTTTTGAGAGAGTCATCAAGGTGGGCGCATTTTGATGGGTCTACTTTTATTTCTGCCTTAGACAATTTTCAAGCCTCTGCCTGCCCCTGCTCTTGCATTCTATTTTTAGCAAGTTGTGCTATTTTTAGCAAATCCCTTAATTTTCAACTTCTACAGCTCCATTTTGCCTGAAAATTTCATCATATGATATTCTTCACCTTGTGAACCTGTTTTGCCAGTCCTCTGCCCTGACCTGCTATTTATAGCCACCTGCTATTTATAGTAAGTTCTGACTTTCTGACTTCAGTAGCTTCGTTTTGCCTGAAA
>CM021107.1:367138873-367192200 GCA_007115665.2 Sequoiadendron giganteum | reverse complement strand
AGAACTATATTGTGACAACCATGGAACTAGGCCGCCCTACTGGGGCACAGGTGGTAGAGGAGTGCGATAATTCCTATCGGGCACTCAAGGACAGATTGTCCCATGTTAAGGGCAAGTACAAAAGGTTGAAGGTAGAGCATCGGACACTAATTGGCTACATGCAGCACTTGTCCCGTCCTTGTGGGCAAGAAAATCCTGCAATCGAGTTCCCAGCTGAGTTTTCCAAGGAGTCAATCAATGGATTAGAAGATTTAAGGAGAATGGCATAGGAGGCGGACACGTGGGATGCCAGCGTGCGTACAGAGACAAGAAAGTTTATGGAAGATCTTGCACATGCCTATGGGCAAGCTTTCGATATTATGGCTAGAGTGGAGGCAGTTAACCATGCCTGGGGTGAGGCTCGCATCTATCAGACGAGAGTTGTTCTCCGTCTAGGAGCTTTGATGAGCATACCTCAACACACTTTGGTTGAGGGAGGTGTTATCCAGCAGGGAGATAGATACGACTTCGCCAGATGGTATTCTTCAGTAGTCACAGGCCGGGGATTCTATGATGCCTCACAAGCAGATTTTGTCAGGGTCAGAAAGGCCATGACAAACATCTTGGATGGAGTTCTCAACACATTGGAGGCAATCTTTGCCAGGAGATTGACTTCTAAAGAGATAACTGCAAATGGACTAAAGGACAGATTGACGCCATTCTTCTCTGAGGTGAAAACCTTCACTCAGGATGATTTTGAGAACACTGCCACGTTCTCTAGTATCATACAGAACACCCAGGATGCCCTTGTTGCCTGGAAGAAATCATGTGCCCGGCATGGGCAAACAGTTGCAGTTTTAGAGTTTCAGTTGGATCACATTCCTCCTATCTCCGATCAGGAAGTTGAGGAAGTATTGGCCAGATTCACCAGATTTGCAGCCAGCGAGAAGGAGAAAGGAAACGCTCTTCTGGATGACGATCTGCTGCAGGAGGACGATGTGCATTGATTGCAGGTAGTGGACCTGCAGAGGAGTGGAGAATATTCTGCACATTCATTGCCCCACTCCTCTCAGTGGCGGTTTTTAGGGCATAAACCCTAATTAGGGCATGGGTGGCTCAATCCAAGCCCTTTATTGTAATCAGATCTGAACCGTCCACTGGACTGGGTTTATTATAAAAGGGGTATCCCCCCTCATTTGTAATTCATTAGAACTAGAATTGAATCAGAGATAGAGTTGAGCTATAGAATAGAAGGCATATAGCATTTAGCTTAGAAGTTAGCTTAGATTGAGAAGGAAAGGAAGTTTTCCCATTGAGGACTTTGTAAGAAGTTGTTGTGAACACTCTCATAATATAAAGATTTATCATTGTTTGGTGGTTCTATCTTCTATTGTGAGTAGCTAGCAAGGCTTGTTCGTCTTTCCAATTCGAATAGAGTAAAGTAGAATAGATTTTGTTTCCATGCAAGTAGCGTTAATTGTGGAATGCAACATTGGTTTGAGCATATCTCCCTATATCCATACCACTAGCAGGCTTGCTGACGGTAAGTCTGCCCTGCGTGGTCAACTGGAATTTCAGCACTTAACTTCGGTTGCGATTTTTGTGTCCACTTGCTTCGTGGTGAAGGGGTGTGCATGTTGAATCTCGATCTGAATATCTACCTATCCTTTGAAGATTGCATCAGCTTTGTCAGAGTTGTCCGAGGAGGAGACGATACAAAGTTTGTTTTGGAGATTGTTAAAGCTAGTTTTGCCTTCCATCCTTAGAAATAGATTGTAGGATTCCTATCCCTTTTCCTTTAATTCAGTATTTTCCGATCGATTCCAACATCAGAGCAATATCGTCAAAATCATTCATTGTTTCACTATGATTGAACAACTACGTAAGTCCCCTTGAAATAACCAGCATATACACATCAACCAACTGAGTCTATTCGCGATAAAAGGAACCTTGGAGTTGAACGCATGAACTTTCACGCAATCTTAGCATGCGGAATACTTTGATCAAGAGAGAATAGAGTGACCGTTGGACATTTTATTCTGTGCTGGCGTTGTCATAAAAAACACGTCAACAAGTTCTTGTGCCAGAATGGCAAGAGAAAAGAACTTAAGGAAGTGAAAAGGAAGATGTAAGCCTTAGTAACTTGTGTAAATTGGGGCTAGTTAAAGATTTGTCCCTAGAATTGGAATTCCTAAACCAACAGCTTATGACAATACTTAGGATTGCGGAAGATTATGCAATCAAGTTATGTAGGAAGGTTAGGAAGAATAACCTGTACATACATGACTCTAAGAAAAAAAAGAGAATGAGTAGGAATGAGATAAGCTGAATTGTAGCAACCTACAATTGTAAAAGAGTTAGGAACTCTTGGATTATTGAAAACACTACGAATCTATGTATGCAAAGTCAGCATAAATTAGATTGTTCAAAGTAGGATATGAACAAAGGAATTATTCTCAAGGGTTGGAGAACTCATTCAATTTAAACTCTTGTGTAAAATAGGATCTTGCAAGGAAAGAGTTAGTACCTTGAAATTGAGAAAAGATCAAAATGGTTAGAGGAAACAATCAATGACATGAGCAAGGTTGCTCCAGCCAAATCAATGAGGTCATTAAAATTTTGAGACAACTTTGGTATCTGAAAGGCTATGAGAGAATAAGATTCCAAGCATTGGAATAAGGACTTATAAAAAGGTGAGTGTGAGAAAGAAGCCCGAAAAGGTAAATCAGGTTGGTTTTAAAACAGGTTTGGATAGAACATGGTTAGGTTGAAGTTATAAGTAGAACTTACCAACATGAATTACGAAAATCAACACATGTTTAGTGGTTCCAAAAGGAAATGGAATGCAACATGATACTATGTGTCAGAACACTAGAAGTTGCAAGGAAAGCAACACTCTGAGTTGAGAAGTACATCAACAAAGAGGTTTGTGAGTATGGGTATTTCTTCACCAAAAGGATATGGGAAAGAAATGGGAATATTAGTGTGCTTCTTAAACTCCTAAAAGTTTCTGATTATTCATTAGATCTCCTACGGGATGATTCAATATGCGGAATCTGTAAGATGAAAAGCAATGAAAAATATAACTTAAGAAAAGTATATGTAAGGTATGCCATGAGGCAAGAGAAGGAAATGAAAAGTCAACAACAAGGAATGACAAAACCTTTCCAAAGAAGCAAGTAATTGCCAGGAGTTTAAAACGTGAGTAGAATGAAAGTTGTGAAAACACTAAGGGGGGAAGGTAGAGAGTGGATTGACTGAAGTTAAGTACCCCACCCAACAAAAACTTGGTTATGTTCTCAACATGGAAGAAATAATGACTTCTTTGCAATTCATGAGGATAATTAAGTCATATATCTTATGACCACAAAGGAAAAGGATAAATGGAAAGGTTAAGGACTACGACCTATAGACCCTTATGATTAACTGATTTGAAGATCAAATGATTTTATTATCGATACCTTAGAAAAGGATAGGCGGATAATTTGATCATGATAAGGAAGATCATTGTCTATGAGAATGACAAGGAAAGATCTAAGTTACTCGTGAATGGAAGAAAGTGTCTCTATACTCCTATATATTGTATATAGAGAATTTAGATAACGATGTTATTTCTATATGAAATATATCCATGTTGTGGAACGACTTGACACTGAAGCTTACTATGCTAAGAAACCTATGGACGAAAAAAGGTTAGCTATTTAAGCCATAGAGATGGAGTGAAAAATAAAGTAAGATGTGACGTTATGTGAACTACACCAAAATCTCTTAATGAGAATGATTAAATCACTTAATCACTACCTTACTCTTGAATGAAACCTTGGGTTAAAGATAACCTAATTGGGACAAGAAGTTCATTCAATAAAGAGAGAGACCTTATGATGAGACTAAAACCTATTAAGTTGGGTTACGTACTGGATTACTCTTTAACACCTATAAGTAGGAATTAACTTATTTGAATGAGTTGTACATTGGGTCTTGACTATAGCCATATAGAGTAGGGAAATCTATAAATAAACGGACTAGTCAACAATTGAGGATTCCGTCCTAAGAATTGGAAGGGAATATTGGGTTTGAGATTCGCCCATGCGATTGAATATCATTGGAGTTAATGAAACTCTATAAGGATAAAAACATAGGAGGGATGCCCATAAGTTAAAGGAAGTCGTATTATTGACAAGACCTTACTTTGAGTGGATCTTATATTAAAAAAGATACACTTTCAAAAGGAAGCATCTATTGTTATGACAGAACATCATAGAATTTTCACTTAGCAAGAAATGCTGAAAATCTTATGGAGAAGAACATCAGAATTGTTACTTGTGCTCAAAATGGATATATTGAAGTTGAGACTCTCCTATATAATTAAATAGTCATGGAGTTAAACATTCATGCTTGATGATTAGATATGCAATTAAATTTGTTATAATCTAGAGATCAATGTGATTGAACGAGGATTAATACTCAAAAATTAGTACCAAATTAAATCAGGGAAATTAGATTGAGTTAAAAGATGAATTGCATCTTTGAAAATAATCCAAGGACAAAAGAAAATCCACGGTATGGATGTCTTGAGATAAATGGAAATTATCTCCACAAAACCTATAACCATTTACATGAAGATTAATAATGGCATAAGATCAAAATAGGTTATCACTTAGTCAAAGGATAGACTATTGTTGGATATAAAAGAACCTATGTGTCCAAAATTTGGAAAAATCGAGAATGGAACGAGGAAAATAATGTCAAAGTTAGGACATCAGAATGACAAAGGGAAATGTCGGATGAGGATCCACTATCACCTAGAAGAAGATAGAGTAAGAAGCTGCACAGATTGTAGCAAGGTAATGTCTAGTATGCCAGGAAATGAAGACCGGAAGTCATCACTGGTAGGGCATGTAACTCTCTTGAGATTCTAGAAGGAAAATGGTAGAACACAAGACAAATTAATCTGTCTATGTTAGTAGAATTAACACAATGTTCTAGTGGATAGACTCATCAAAGAAACCAACAGTTTTTGGAAACTCGACTTATAGGATTTTGGTCCTAAATAATATATTGTGGGTAAGTAGTTGCTTAGTAAACCTGAAAGGTTATTTCAGTTTAGCAAATAATGATAGGGTTGTGTAAACCATAATCATACCATGAGACATTTGTTTGAATAAATGTGCAATATATTATTTTAGTCAAATAAGTAAAATGGTGGACTAAATCTTGAATGATTTGTAAACTTCTAAAATTGAAGTTTGGACCATTATATGGAAAGAAAGGAAACTATTTTAAAGCTGGAAAAGGCTTCGATATAACCATAGACTTGATAAAATGTCAAAAAGGAGTAATAGATCGAAGTGATCGGTGAAACTTAATTGATAACAAAGCTTAAATGTGGAGCAGTATCAAAATTGACAAGTGTCTAGGAGCAAGGTTATGCTCAAGATAGACAAGTAATCAAGGGAAAGTACTTTATGGTAAGGATAATGAATGTGTAAGTGACGGATGGACTTAGTTTATGAGTTGCCTAAAAGTGTAAATACAAAGGAAAATGATTGGACCCACGATGTAGTGTACAATACATCGACATTCCTCTTCCATTTGGATTATACTAAGGATAAATTCATGGACCAATGAATTCCGATCACTAAGTATAGTTATTATTATATATTGGATGTATTTATGGAATAAAGCTCTTTGGGAGAGTAAGTATGTGTGAAGCATACGAGATTTCCCTATGTGATAGTAACGACACTTGAAGCAAGGTCTAGGAAGGACAAGATTACTACATAGGATGAATGTTTTGTAAATCTTACGTATTTTGGGAATTGTAAGTAAAACTTTATTTGACTTTAACTGTATGTTAAAAGGTTGTAAGATCATCGGGGACGATGATTCACAAGGGGGAAAGTATGTTACATCCCAAATTGTGAGGTTACTATTACTAGTGATATAAAAGGTAGAAATGAATGTAATGTAAAATCTGGAGATGCTTGTACTTTGTTATCAATGTGTATGTTAGCTCATTTGATGTTGTTTCATTTGATGTTATTTCAATTGATGTAATTCATGGTGAAATACTGCATATATGTGAATAGGAGGATAATGAATCTTGCTTTTTAAACTTGATATATTTGTATAAGTACTACAAATGTTATGAACAAGTAACTGTCCTGGTTTTGTGGCAATGGATGCAGGAACACGAACCATTCCTCCAGGCGGAGGGGAAGTATCACTCGGGAGAGGAGCTTGGTCGGGTAACCGGTAAAGTGAACTATTTGAGCATATAGACACTCACCTTAGACTGAGTAAACCAAGTCAGTTTTGTATGAGTATAAGGTAAGTCATCCATAGCTTGTATGTCTTGCAAGTAGAGGTCTTGACTGCTTCTGTGCGTAAAGTTTATCCTTGTGCTTGATTGTGAGATTATGGTCATCATGGTGGTGTCATGTTTGGATGTTAACGTCGGAAGTAGGCATATAAACACATGTATAGTATATATACGTATCCGTAAGTATAAACATATCGATACAGGCGTAGGTGGCTAATGGACTTGTCATACAGATGTGTCGATATGGTGTACATACATATACGTGTACATAGAAGATTGTACTGCAGTATATATATGTTTATAAGCATACGTCTGATAATGTGGAAATATTAAATATTTGCCCTGGAATTTATATATACACATATACATAGATATATATATATATTGAAAGTATGCTGACTGGCTCGTAGTATATAGAATCAACAATTAAATATGTATATGTATATATATTTATATAAATATAAATATATTTATATATGTAATTATATATAATATTATTATAGTTATATTAAAATATATAAGTATATTAAATACTCAGGTATTTAAATATTTATATGTTAATATATTTAAAAGAACTATAATAATATTTATATAATAAAATATATAAACGTATTTAGTTAAATATTCTAAAACTCTAAAATGTAAAATTAAAAGATTTAAATCTTCTAGAGTAAATATTTTAAAGTGGATTTTGGAGAAATAATATTTTACCATATATATAAATATATATATGTTTAAAATAAAGAAGAAATTTATGGGGAAATTAAGGACTTAGCATTATTAAGTCATTTGGTAAATATCGAATATTTTCACCATGGGAAATAAAGCTATGAAATCTATTGGAAATATTTAGTATTCTTTTCACCGTAAAAAGCTGGGAATAATATGCCAAGCATCAAATTGGAAATCGATTTTAATCAAATGAGGAAATATTTATCACTTTATTTGCAACGCATTTTGTGAAGTAAATCATGCCAAAGTAAATATTTCATTTTGAACTTAATGAAACTTTTGAAAAGAAAAATAAAAGTGTCGTGAGATGTAATGCACGCGACCTGGAGAACTCACGCCATGACCAGGTCAAGGGAACTCTACTCAGCTGGGTATTTGGCAATCGAACCTTGTAAATTGGCAATATGGATTGTAGGAGACCTTGACCGATTCTTGAGTGTTGATTCATCAAACCGAATTTATGAATTTATGTGCCAAAAGAGAAGAACGCCTGTAGGTGTCATGATTCAGATTTTAACTTGTGCAATGTTGAACCATTCTTTGATTGCTGTCAAAGAAAGAGGATGAATCACCTTTGAAATTCGCCACATCTTGCAGTTGAAGCATTCAAACCTTGTCTAGCAGCTTACATGCCATTAATGAAGGAAAATGGTTGAGCAGGGGGCTCTATATATAGCTGCTCTGCTCACTCTTTATCATTACTGCTCAAAATCGGAGTTCTTGCTTCTACTGAGAGATTTATGCTTCATATTTCAGTGAGAGCAAAATTCATTTTTGAGTGCAATCATATTTTGAGAATAAACGTTAGTTCTGGAAGTCAATTTTTGAGTATTTTCATATCTTCCTGAGAACACAATTCTGAGTATGAGCTTTATTATTTGAGAGCTGTGAAACACCATTATTTCACATTGTTTCTTCAAAGAACTTAAGCTGCAAAAACCAGCATTGGAGTGAGAATAATAGCGAGCTTACTAAATAGAAAGTAGAAGTATTTGTTTACATTTCTTGATCCTCTATGTTCATCAATCAGCATGGTAGCTTGCATCTAGAAACATAATGTTAAGAGTATGAATGTAGTGCACTTTATTATGAAAAGGATAAATAAAGCATTCTAGAAAAGTAAGACTAGAAATTGCATATTGTGTGATTGCATTATTGAATGAACTCCATATGAGGAGACTATGTCTTTACTAGTTAATATATGCTAGGATCAGAATGAGGACAGGAGTCAAGTATATTCAATTAGCTTAAAGTTATTGGGTTAACTGAGATAATCTAGAAAAACTCTTAAGGATAAAGATTTCTAGGATAAGAGATTGTGAGAATTACTTGTTATGCTGATTCTTTTCTAGTAGTTAGAATGTCGTAGGTTGGTATGGGATGATTGATAATCCAGTGAAGGACTTGAACCTATATTTATTGTCTTAGATTAGATTGATGTAGGATAGTCTGGGATGATAGACAATCCAGTGAAGGACTAAGACCTACACGTAGTGTAAGATAGCCCTAAGTCAAATTGGCCCTGAGTAGTGTACATGATAGATGACCTTCATTCGAAGTATTGAATGAGAGCACTTTGGCCAAAGTAGTGAAATGTACGACATCCACTTAGACTGTGTGATGCTTGAGACTACACTGTCAGTTCATCGTGATCCTTGTACTAGTATGAGATTGTGAAATAGCAAGGTTCTATTTGTGGATAGGACACAACTCTATGCTCAGTTGGTTTACAGTAACGGTTACCCAACCAATCTCTTCGTGAAGGGAGGGCCATCTATCGAAGGATAGATGTGCGGGGGACCGCATTATAAGTCCGTGGTTGGCAGAAAAGCGCCCGAGTGATGCTTCTCCTCCTCCGTAGGCTACTGGCACACCAAGATTTGAAAGGACGGATTCCTGGACCTTCTTACTACTATTTGTTCTAAAGCGCATTGGAGCTATGATAGTTAAGGTATGTTTTCTCGTTACTTGTATTTGTGAAGTTATTGCTTTGAATGGAATCTTTATTGTAATTTCTATATGATATCTTGTTCATATATTATCAATAAAGGAAAGAAAAATTATATTGCAATGACTTGTTAGCACATTTATCTACTCTTTGATGTAAATTGGAAATTTTTTATTTTACCGAAGGATCGGGTCGTTACAAAAGGTCTAAGGATTAATGGGTTATTCTACAAGGGACAAATTCGTTAATTTATTTAACCTATCTATTACTACCATGATTAGGTCATTTTTATTTTAGATAATACATTCTATGCATTCACACTTATTAATTGTTAATAGTATTTGCAATGAGTTTCAAATTATATTTGGAATATTATCCTAACATTCATTTGATTGATTACATACATGTTTATGTCCTTTCCTCCTATTTCCAATTGTGTGCTCTTGATAACATCCTCCATAACTTAATTTACTTATTTTTTGGTGATATAATTGAGAGTAATCTAAGCTACATAAATTTAACCCATTCAAAAATGTTGAAATATATCTTTAGTTTCCTATAAATATAAGGTCTCTATTGCTTATTACGTCCCTAGGTAGTCAACATTCTAAAAAATGTCTCTTTTTATTTTTAAGGATTGGTATGAGGTTTGAAGGTCTTATGGGTCATCCTACAAGGGATAAATTTTGTTTATTTATCTAACTTGTATATTACTACCACTATTAAGTCCTTGTTCTTTGAAGTAATAAAACATATAGCTTAGCTTACTTACACTGTGTTTTGACCTACATGACTAGCTAGGGAACTATAATCAACTCAAAAATTATTTTGTTTTTTACTACATCACTGTTTGAGTACTAGTAGCATCTTCCTGTCTTTGAGGATTTTCTTCTCTCATCTAAAACCTAGTATGAACTCATTTTCTATAATGGATTGTGTTGTACCCCAAATTAAAAATTTCGCTACACTTAGGCATTTTGAAGAAATGAGTCAAAATACTATTAAATTGTCAGAAAAAGTCAAAATTGGGGTTTGTATGTCTTGCATGGGGGGTCAGAAACTTGAAATTTTCAAATCTGACAATCTGGGTCGGCTCAGAACAATCAAACAAACAATACCTAGATTTCAGTTTTTCAACCCTAAATTTTAGGAAAATTTCTATTTTTAGCAATTTTCTAAAAATAGAAACTTTTTCTGGGTTTTTTTGGGTTTCTTTCGAAAGGGATACTTCTAAAATTTTCTAAAAAATAGAAAGTTTGGCTTCTAGGGTTGAGACTGATTTTGATTGGCTCAAAATACTTCCTCATCAGGCCACTGCAGTCAAAAATCACAAAAAGATCGGTTTTGCCCTAGTGGGTCTATTCCGCTCTTTCAGAAGCTTTTTCTAGAGAACCAAGCTCATCAATGGAGGACAGTTGGCAGCCAGATGTCAAAATCACATGTTCAAGCGTCAAGCAGAAGCTGTCTACGATGAATGTGTACAAAAAATGAAGAAAGGAGAGAATAATTTGAAAAAGTTGAAAAATGCTAAAATTTGGCTAACTCTGGTGAATCCAGGCACCTCCAGTCAAGAAGGGCACCCATACTCCCATGCCTTAGAATTTTTTTGTATCCGGCAGTCGAGGCCAAGGCAAACACATCAAACGAGGAAAGAAATTTGAAAATCTCAAAAAAATTTCTAAGTCTGCCAGCCATGGGCGCCCCTGAAGAGAGTAGGCGCCTAGTTTTTCAAGGTACCAGATGATGGAATCAGAGTCGGAGCTCCCAAGCAATGTTGTTCAGATTCATCCTAGCTCCGTAGAGAGTCTGACAACACAGTCATCCGATCATGCAATCATCCGGAATTCGAGATTGAACAGAGGAGTTTCAAGCTGGAGACAGTATGTAACTCTGAAGATAAAAAAACCAGATAAATTGGCTAAGTCTGATGAACATGGGCGCCCCTGGAGAAGAAGGGCGCCCAAGATTTTAAGAGGTTTAATGATGAAATTTGTAGAAGATGCCTCTAACATAGCTTCGTCAAACTTGATCAAGCCGTTCAACGCAATCATCAGCACGTCCGTCAGAGCAAGCAATCATCAAATGTCACAGTCTGAACAAGAGGAAAAAGTGAATGGAATGACAAACATCAAAAGCAACAGTGAAAAACTCAGAATAAAAACTATCTCTGGAGGAGATGGGTGCCCTTGAAGGAGAAGGGTGCCTAGGGTTTAGAGCCTTTAAATGTCAGTTTTCGGAGATGAAGTATCCAGGAGACCCCTTCCAGAAACTTCTTAGCTAACTAGTGAACCTGACAGCCAGTCAATCTGATCAGTACAATGCCTGAAATCATGAATTCATCTGAGGGTCAGAAGACAAGCAAATTTGAAGATCATAAAAATGGCTAACATTGGTGAAAGTGGGCGCCCATGGAGGAGATAGGCACCCGACAATTTGAAGGGTCAAATGAAGTTTTTGTCAGAAGATGTCTCCAGAACAATGTCGTCAAATTCGATCAAGCTCTGTGATGAAACTTTCAGTTCGTCCGTCGAATCAATCTGGAAGCCGGGAGACAAGATCAAACTAAGGTTGAAAATTGAAGAGAAGTTGAAAATAGTGAAAAATTGGTTGTCGAGAGAGACTGGGTGCCTCACCTCAAGAAGGGCACCCAACTTGCAATGCCTTAGTGAATTTTTTGAAAATTTCAAAATCTTGAGAGAAGAAAAGAAAAACGCCTAAGTTCATTGCATGAACTAAAATTAGGGTTTCAAGGATTAGGGTTTTGGAGGTTGTTTCTCAAGACAAAACTTATTTAAAGGCTCTTCAAACCTATATTTTCAAGATTCAAGACAATGAACTTGTTGGTTCTTCAATAAATTTTCAGATCAGCACTCAAGAAGGCTTACTTTTTCCATGTTTTTCATCCAGAACATCAAATCTTTGAAGCAAGCCATTGTTTTCAATTTTCAGCAAGCTGGTTTATGCAAGTTCTATCTTTTGGACAATTTTTGAAGGATTTTTTCAAGGTTGCAGCAGCTGCTTTTTATTTTGCATGTCAGAGAAAACTTCAAAACTTTCAACTTCCAATCTTCTGGGTGTATCTCAAAGCTTCTTCTGGACAAAACCCATATCACAACTTTTTCAGTGAAACTTCAAGTGGCTGTGTTTTTAGAGAAACTTCGAGGTTTTCAAATTCTAATCAAATGGGTTCATCCAGAATGTGCCTCTGAACAATACCCAGATGTCAACTTTTTCTTCTTTTTTCGGAGAAAATTAGGGTTTGCTGTTTTTTTAGTCTTCACTCCAAATTTTCAAAAACGGATGATCTGGGTCTTCTTGTAATGAAATTCTAATCAAAACCCATATCTCAGAAAAAATTCTAAAAAATTCATCCGTTTGACGAAGAAAAATCAGCATTCTAAAAATAGAAAGTTGTGCAAAACTTGTCAGAACATAGGCGAGTTTACAGGCAATCTTCGAGTTTTGCAGAATGGAGTACACCCCTATAGAGTTTAAGACTAGATCAGCACTGTACCATGATTTCATTGAAATAGCTGAAACTGACTTACATCATATTAAGCTAGTGTTCAATCTGCGTGCTTTGGAAGACACAGACGATGTCACCATCAAGCATCTTGGCCATTCAGGTCTTCTTGCAGCAGCGTCCATTCCTTTTTCAGTTCAAAACATAGAATTCATAATTGCTTGTATCAAGCATTACAATCCAGCAACGAGGGAAATTCAGTCAGTGGATGGGAGAATCATTTGTAGCCTAAAGCTAGATGTAATAGAAAGATGTTTCTCAATTCCATCGTGGCCTGGAAGTACTACAATATCCAAGGTTGAATGTGAAAGGATATGGGAAATGGATAAGGAGAAATACAGCAAAAAGATTGCAACAAGATGGATGAAAGAAAAACATAAGACATTGCCAAAGAATGTTGGGAGAGGCGAGTTTAAGGATGAGATTGCCATAATAATCACCTTGCTTAACAGGATCACAGGCCAAGCAAATGCAACCAAGTTTCAACCCTAGATGTTCTATGTGATACCTCACATCATGAAGAAAACAAAATTTTATGACTAGCCTACATTGATCAGTGACTGCTTTCATCAACAAATAACTGAGTATTTCAACAGGCATGAATTCCACATGATATCATACCTAGTCTACCTAGTTGCCTTTCAAGGCAAATTCAGAGGGTTAAAAACAAAGGGATCTTTGAATGTTCAACATGTTTACAATTACTACACTCAACTAGAGTTCGTTGCATCAACACATCACTACAAAAGAGTGAATGAAGCATTCCTAATATATACAGTGCGTAACCTAGACAATGAGCTACATGAGCCCATCTCATCTATTGCCAGGACAGCAATGTCGGAATGGGCGGATTGGTATATTCAGTTTGCTACTTTCACTTACCTAAGGGTTTATAGCTATTCAGGTGCTCCTATCATGTTACCAAGGTATCCGTCTGATGAAGTTGTATGTATGGAGTTTCTTAGGCAAGTATCAAATGTTCACACTTGCTTGCGAAACAAAAAGAAACCAGCCTTCAGCTTCCCTTTTGCATTAGGAATTTACACGTGCAGGTCTTCGGCAGATGCCAAGATAATGGGTAACAAGTTAACTAAACTTGGTCTCAAGCCTTTCAGCGAGAGACAATCTTATGATCCTCATGGTGTTTATGCTTCCAGACTTGGTCAAAAATTCTCTCATGTGTCTGCACTTGAGGATTTTTGGGCCAACTACAGAGACGAGGTTGAGGTGCGAAGGCGAAGCAATAGTAGACTCACCCTTCATCAGATGAAGGATTGCCTATCTGAAGACATTGAAGGGTTATCAAATGATGATGGAGATGTAATTCTCCCAACATATATTAGAAATCAGATTGAGCAACAACCCCTTCCGCAGGTCAATTGGGCCAATAAAGAATGCCTCACAGTGGAAGAAAGGACTCGTCAAGTTGTTGATTACAGCAAAACCTTCTTGACACTCAAAAGAATGAAGTCAATTCCAGTAGCAGAGCTGCCAAGGGTTCATCCATTGCTTCCTTCTTCTTCTAAAGCTCAGTCAAAGACAAAAGAAAAAGGTCAAGAAGTTGTGAAGGGTAGTGTAACAACCCCCAAACCGGGTAAACAAAATTTTTCTACTTTCACAAATAAGATACAAGGAAATACATTCATAATGACAAAGTAAATAAACTTTTCTTTTCATTTTAATACAACATTTCATCATAAAGAAATAATTGAAACAATACAACATTGTTCTCTTTTCCAAGTAAATAACAGAGTACGCATTCCATAATTACTTTTCTTTCAAATAAATAACAAAGTAAGAATCTTACAAGTTTCAATCATAGCTCGGAAGCTTTTGAGCAAATAGGAATAAGACGGTCCAAGTTTTTCCCTTTCAAACCTTGGTTCATCAGAAGTCTACTGTGGAGGAGAAACATCACTCAGGTGCTTTTCTGCCAACCACGGACTTATATTGCGGTCCCCCGCACGTTTACTATTAAGTAGACGACCCTCCCTTCTACGAAGAGATTGGTTGGGTACCCGGTTCTGTATGACCAACTGAGCATAGTGTGTAATCCTACATAACTAAATCCTTGTGTCCTCACAATCTCAATCTAGCATGTATTTTGGACTACTATGAACTGACAGTGTAATCGTCTCACAGTATGTGTGGACGTAGGTGTACTACACTACTTTGGCCAAAGTGTTTCGACAGTATTTAAACTGATGGTCATCTATCACTTGCACTAAGTCAGGTTCAGTTTGACTTAAGGCTATCTTATCCTACGCGTAGGTTGAGTCCTTTTCGTGGGTAGTCAATCACCCGAGACTTCCTACATCATCTACTTAATCAAGAATTGGAATACAGTCAACAAGGGTCCCTCTAGTAACTCCTAACATGGAATCCTTTATCCATGGAGTACATAGCTTTTCCTAGTTAACCTACTAACTTTAAAGCTTTAGACCTTGGTACTGGTTCCACCCTCGACCTAGTATTTAATAACTAGTTCCTCTTTTCCTTTATATAAGGAATTCAAACAGTATTCAAGTAATTTCATTTCAATCATTCCCTTTATAACATGGCCTATCTATTCTTCCATAACAAGCTATAAATAGACTTTTCCCCTTATGAATGAGTTTTCTTTTTATAAACAAGTCATTCCCAAGAATTCAAGCTATTCTAATGAAATCAAGCTATTTACTTAAAAACAAGCTTTCTTAATGAAATTAAGTTTTTCTTAATAACAAGCTATCCTTTTCACAAACCAGCATTCCTTTCACCTTTCACAAACAAGTTTTCCCTAAGTTATTTCATAACAACAAGCTATTCTATTCCAACAGAATTTCTTCTAGTACTTTCCTATTTTACTTCCTTTCACAAAGCAAATTCTAATTCAAGCAGATCAATTAACATATAGAATTAATCAAACACATTTCACATGCCTGTTTCCTTGCTGTAAATGATTCCAGTCTGCAGCCACTTCTCTTCCTCCTTTAGTTTCACTCCTCTCAATTCTAGTTTCTATTACTGGTTTTGTATTTTATGCTTGCAGCATATAAATACCAGTCTCTCAGAAATGGTGATGGGATATATGCAAGTTGGATCTCAACAAATGCTATACAGCAATGACAGAGTATGGCTCTCAAGCAAATGCTTCTACAGCAATGACAGAGTATGGTTATCCAACAAATGCTTCTACAGCAATGTCAAAATATGGCTCTCAAAATGCTTCTACAGTAATGACAAAATATGGTTCTCAAAGGAATTCGTTTTTAAGCAAAAACAGATAGGAAATTTGTGTGTAAGACAATGAGAGAAACTCCTATATATATAGGTTTCGAATTCTCATGCTTACTACATTTTAGGCATGAGAATTCGACACCTTTCTCATTGAAAATGTCAACTTATGCAGTGGCAGTAATCTAGCATGATACTCAACAAAAAGGAAGATGATTCGACCTAATTTATGAAGAATGTTTCAACTCTCACATGGCAAATTACGAAAGACAGACACCTACAGGTGTTACTCTTCATAGGCGCCCAGCAATGGCGGATTAAATCCAAGTAAGAAAACGTCAAGGTAAATATGCAGCCATCTGGCTTTCATTCTACCCCTCCACTCGCATTTCCAGAATGGTGTCATTGCAGCTTGCGACCTGGTCTTTTGGCGTGAGGAGCTGCACGTGGTTTACCTCTTTATTCCGAACTTCCATTTCCAAACTTACAGTTTTGCGCCATTTTCCACAATTCGCGTTTTTTCCTCAATGAAGGGAATTTGCGATTTTCAGCATAGCCAAGGTTTAAAAACGTATTTGCTAAAGCTTTCAAAAGTTTATAATGTTTATCATTTAAATTCTTCATGGCATATTCAAACGTATTTCCCCAATAGACTATAGAAGTCGAAAATACTTTCTTTCTTATGGTAAATACATTTTATTTGCCAAATGACTATACAAGTCAAATTTAATTACTTTCCAAGGTAATATTTATTTAAAATCTAAATAAAATGTTATATTTATATTTTGCATTATATTAAATATATATCCTATTATAGTTTTATTTACCGTATTTAAATATATATATATACCTATATAATATTTAAATATTACTATAGATATATCTATATATTTTACTCCAGGTAAAACTATAATAACTGTTATATTAAATATATATATAAACACATTCAAATATTTACATTTAAATATATCTATACATATTTGTATTTAATTATCCAAATACGTGTATTACAGGCCAGTCAGCGTACCTTTGATTCATGTGTTTGTACAAACATGTATATATACGTTTAACTATAAATTCCAGGCATCAATATAACGTTATGACAACATTATAGCTAGTGTGCATATGTTTATAGGTGTGTCAGCAATGTATACGTATCAGTATGTATGGCATGTCGACACATGTGTATGGCATAATAATTGCCCATCATACATTTGTATTGACATGTCATACATGTTGTTACGTACATATGAGTGGTACATGTATACGCATATACATCCTGTCTATACCACACTTATCAGTTCACATTTCACATTCAAGGCTCACAGAACAATAAGTCAGTCAACAAGTAACACCACTCATAAAGCATAAAGAAGTAATCCAAAACTCTTAAGCTTAAGGATGACTTATTAAGACAACTCAATCTGACTCAATTCCCAAAACCCTCAGTGAAGTGTGTGTATGCTCATCTGATCAACTTTACCGGTTATCCGACCAAGCCCCTCTCCCGAGTGATGTCTCCCCTCCGCCTGGAGGAATAGTTCCTGTTCCTGCATCCATTGGCACAAAACCACGGCAGTTACTTGCTCATAACATTTGCAGTATATATAAATCAATTATAAAACAAGACTAATTACTCTCCTTTATGCATTGCTTTATCCAAGAATAACATCAATCAAGAACACAGAATGAGCCAATCATAACATGTAAAAAGATTCTCAAATTGATAAAAAGGTTCAACACATTTTATTCATTCAAATCCTTCCTTACAATCAGAATGCATCTAAGCATTACTAAAATAGTAACTATACAAATTCTGGGGTGTAACATACTCCCCCCCTTATGATTCATCGTCCTCGATGACCAAAGGTATTATTCAAAGCATAAAACAAATCAAAACATTTATTGTTCAACATTCTCAAAAGCTTCAAGAATGTCAGGAAATCTTCTTCGGATTTCCGCATAGTCCTCCCAAGTTGTTGAGTCTTCCACATACTGGTCCCACTAAACCTTACATTGCGAGACTTCTCGGTTACATAAGTGTAGCTTACGTATTTCCAGCACCTTGACGGGCTTGAGAGTTACTACTCCTGGATCCATTACCTATAAGGCAGTCCAATCAATAACATGATTATCTCCTGCAATATACTTTTTAAGGTAAGACACATGGAAGACATTATGCATTCTAGCAAGAGCGGGTGGCAAAGCGATTCGGTAAGCTACAGGGTTTACTTCTTCTAAGACTTCAAAGGGTCCAACATAACGTGGAGCCAACTTAGAAATCTTTCCAAAGTTAATGGAACTTTTGTGAGGTTTCACTCTCAAAAGTACCTTGTCACCAATGACAAAACTTCGAGGCACTCTCTTAGCATCTGCGTAACTTTTTTGTCGACTGTTAGCTTCTGCTAACCTTTGCCTAATAACCTTAACTTGTTCTTCCATTTCTGCTAACATTTCGGGCCCAAGACTTACTCGATCATCAAGTTTATCCCAACTTATAGGAGTTCGACACTTCCGACCATACAAAGCTTCAAAAGGAGCCATCTTAATTGCAGAATGATACGAGTTGTTATATGCAAATTCGACCAAGGAAAAATAGTCCTCCCACTTATATTGCTAATCCATGCAATATACCCTAAGTAGGTCTTCCATAACTTGATTTACCCTTTCAGTTTGCCCATCCGTTTCCGGATGATATGCTGAGCTAATGTTTAACTACGTTCCCAATGCAGAAAACAAGGTTTGCCAAAACCTAGAAGTGATGTGTGCATCCCTATCAGATATAATCTTCTCAAGAATACCATGCAACCTAAAAACTTCCTGTACAAACTTCCTTGCTATGACCGGTGCTCCATCGGTTAGATTCCCTGGTATGAAGTGTGCTACTTTTGTTAGCCTGTCCACTACTACCAGAATGGCGTTATGCTTGTTCCTAGACATAGGCAATCCTTGCACAAAGTCCATACTTATAACTTGCCATTTTCTTCCAAGAATGTCATGTGGATACAACAATCCTGCTGGATGATGATGTTCCACTTTTACTCTTTGACACTCAAGGCATTGAGCTACATAATTTGCAGCATCACCTTTCATTCCTTTCCAGAAATATAATGGTTTTATATCAGCCATCATCTTAGTCACTCCAGGATGTCCAGAATATGGTGCCTCATGAGTCTCTTTCCATACAAGATTTCTCAATTCCTTGACATCTGGCACATACATCCTATCCTTGTACCTTAATATCCCACTGGACTCGAATTGATATCCTTCATACCTAGAGTCTAGAGGATTCTCAATGAGTGCTTGCTTAACCTGTAAGTAAAATTCATCCTCTTTGCATTTCAGAAGCACTTGTTCTTTGAAGTTGCTTTGAATTGTCACTATAGATGCAATATGGTGTCTTCTACTTAAAGCATCAGCAACTCTATTCTCCTTTCCTTTTATATAATTGATATTAAAGTCATAATCTGCTATTAACTCTAACCATCTTCTCTGTCTAGCATTTAGATTTGGTTGAGTAAAGAGATATCTTAAACCATTGTGATCTGTTTTCAACTCAAATGGTTTTCCAAGCAAGTAGTGTCTCCACATCTGTAAAGCATGTACTACTGCTTCCAACTCTAAATCATGTGAAGCATAATTCATTTCATATGGCTTTAGTTTCCTGAACTCGTAAGCAATTACTTGTCCTTCTTGCATCGACACACCTCCCAATCCTTCTCCACAAGCATTAGTTATGACTGTGAAGCTTCCTTCGGGATCTGGTACCTTTAGAATTGGTGCGGCGGTTAACTTTTCCTTGAGAAGGTCAAATGCCTCTTGGCACTTCTCATTCCATACAAATCTTTTTCCTTTCTTCTGCAAAGATGTTATAGGGAAGGCAATTTTTGAAAAATTCTCTACAAATTTCCTATAATATCCAGCTAGTCCCATAAAACTTCTTACTTCAGATACATTCTTGGGTACAGGCCATTGCATAACTGCCTTTATCTTGGCCGGGTCCACTGCTATCCCTTCAGCTGAAATAACATGGCCCAAGTAGTGCACTCTTTCTTGAAAGAAAGTACACTTGGACAGTTTCCCATAAAGCTTGTGTTCTCTTAAATCTTTGTAACACCATCTAAAGATGTTTACAATGTTCTTTTTCATTCTTGGAGTAAATTAATGTCGTCTAGAAAAACCAACACAAATTTATCCAAATAATCTCTAAAAACACTAATCATGAGATTCATGAATGCTGCAAGCGCATTAGTTAAACCAAAAGGTAAAACTGTGAACTCATAATGTCCATAGCGAGTTCTAAATGCTGTTTTGAAATTATCTTCATCCTTCACCCTCAGCTGGTGATATCCAGATCTCAGATCTATCTTTGAAAATACTGCTGCACCTTTCATCTGATCAAAGAGGTCATCAATACATGGCAATGGGTACTTGTTCTTTACCGTTGCTTTGTTTAGCATTCGATAATCGATGCATAAACGTAATGTACCATCCTTCTTTTTGACAAATATCACTGGTGCTCCCCATGGTGATACGCTAGGTCGTATTAATCCTTTGGACAGCAATTCATCCAACTGTGTCTTCAATTCCATGAGCTCAGTTGTAGTCATCCTATACGGTACCTTAGATACCGGTTCAAATCCTAGTACAATGTCGATTGAAAAATCGAACACTCTCTTGGGTGGAAGAATTGGTAGTTCCTCTGGAAATATGTCAACATAATCTCTTAAGATCGGATACTTCTCCATATCTGATCTGCCTGTTTCTTCCACTTCTCCGTCTTCTAGTTCTTGCGAACTTTGAAACACAGAGTTTTCGTCTTCTTGCCCTAGTTTTTCAATTTTGACTGCAAAAAGTTGGCAACCTTTCTTCTTGGCTTTCACAAGCTGCATTGCTGTGATTTGCCAAACAGTTACTTCCCTCGGTATCCCTTGGATTTCTACATGCTTTCCTAAATCATCAAGGCATCTTACAGTCTTGGCTTGGCAGTCTACAATAGCCTTATGTCTCCACAGCCAATTCATTCCTAAGATTACATCATAAGACCCTAGTGGTGCGACATATAGGTTAACCTCAGTGGCAAAGTTGGGTAATTCTAACCTAGCCTCAAATAGACATTGGTCAACCCTTGCTCTTGTTTGGTTTGCATACTCTACATTCCAAGCCTTTTCCATGTGTCCTACCTTCCTAGACAATTGCCTAGTTACCTTAGGTGAAATGAAACTTTCATTGGCATCGGTGTCGATTAAAACAGAAATAGGTAGTCCAAAAAGGTTACCTGGTACTTCGATCGGAGTGATTTGGTAGTCTGCCTGCCAATCGTCTACCGCAACATGAATCCTTTGTTGGAACATTGCCTGCTGTGAAGGCAAAGCATTTCCTTGTGACTGGGAACTAGAAGTTCTATCAGGGCACTCACTTGCATAGTGTTCACCCTTGCAGATAAAACATCCAACCCTTGGTCCTTTCTTTTCAGGAATTACCCCGGACTTGCTTGTTCCATCACCATTCTTGTTGGCATTGTCACTCCTTTTGCGGTCTCCCTTAAAGTCTTTTCCATTGAAGCGAGATCACTTCCCTTTTTGCTTTCTAGAAGTGAAAGTGGGGTCTTCCTTCTTAGATGTTGTCTTGCTGCCCACATCACTGTCCTTCCTTTGATCCTTCCTATCCTGATGGTAGGAATCTGCCCTAAGCTTTTGCTCTTGTCGGATAGCTTTTTCATACACTAAGTCCATAGTGGTTGGACCATGCATGTCAACTTCCCTTCCTATCCGATGATTCAAACCTAAAATGAACTTCCGTATACAGAATCGTTCATCCTTGAGATAAATGGGAACATAGCGGATAAGATGAGTAAACTTCTCCCAATACTCGTGAACCGTCATGGTTCCTTGTTTCAGCTCCTAGAAGTCGGACAGTTTCTGATCATAATACAATTTGGGTAACCACCGGTTGCGGAAGATTTCTACAAACTCATTCCGAGTTAACTTCCATGAACTTATGTTGAGCTCCAACTTTTTGTTCATCCGCCAATTAGAGGCTTCTCCAACTAATTGGTAGGCTCCCCAAGCAGCCTTGGTAACTTCATCGTAATCCCGGATTTCAAAGTACTTTTCCATTTGGACAAGCCATACTTCGGCTTCATCACCCCCAGCAGTTCCATCGAACTTGGGTGGATAAATCTTTTTCATATCCCTTGTCAATTCACGGGATATCATCTTTTTGTTTCTTTCCATAGAGTTAGTAGGAGACTTTTCTCTTTCTTCATGGTGTGAAGAACTTTCTTCTAACTCTTCCAAAGTTATTTCTTTTTCTCCCCTATCCTTGGCTTTTTCTTGTTCAAGGTTAGCTAATCTGGCCAATATTTGGTCTAACTTAGCTTCCATCTCAGCTGGTGACAATTCTTCTTGCTGATTTGCTCTGGATTTATTTCGATTTCTTTCTTATACTTGAACCATAGATTAAAGAAATTATAGCCTGAAATTTTAATTTCTAGTTAGACTAAGTTCAGATTTTACTATTTATGTAAACATAAAAAATCAAACACCATTTCATACAAACAGTTGTTTTTACACAAAATTGACATTTTGATTGATAGATAAACCTTGTTTTATTTATAGATAGGAGGATTTCAAAAGAACCCACAAGATTACATAGAATGACTATTTAGATAGTCAAGGGGTGAATACCCTTCCGATTCACTCTCGGATACATAGCTAAGAGGTGTATACCCTACAGATTGAGAAAATTGAAGTTCTCTTTCATTTAGTTCTTCTCTAATCTGGTCTTTCCTATCCCAAAACGGATAGTAACCCTCGGATTTATTGTCCAATACATAGATTCGGGAAGTAGTGTCCTTTAAGTGTTCCTCTACTTTATGGTCCATGCCTTTCGCAGGCATTTGTTCATGAGACCATTTCTCCACTGGCGGGGTCCTTGGTGTGTATCCCTCAGACTCTTTACTTGAAGAAATCATAATAACTTCCGCCATTGGAAGGACTGTAGGATCCCTAAATATGAAGGCCAGGCTGGAGCTTTCTTCAGACGGCATGTCTCTGGATAGAGATAAGGATTTAGACTCTTCAGGTGCAACGGAGGGAAGGTAGTTGTACATAGCCTCCAGTTTCATCTTTCTCTTCTCACCATGGATTCGAGAAAGTGCATGGCTGAAGGTTTCCGTATCACTTAACCAAACTACGTTGTCATAGTTGGTTCCTTCAATTGTCTTCACAATTGCCTCCTTTTAATTCTTGGCCTTTAGGTAGCGTTCGTTTCCGATTATGGACTTTCTTGTCGTTAATCTAACACGTACCATCCTAACACAAGAATTTTCACAATATTAGGTAATGTTGGAAAAGGAAAACTTGGTGAACTCGTAGGTTCCAGAGCTAAACCTGGTAGCTCTATACCACATGTAACAACCCCCAAACCGGGTAAACAAAAAATTTCTACTTTCACAAATAAGATACAAGGAAAGACTTTCATAATGACAAAGTAAATAAACTTTTCTTTTCATTTTAATACAACATTTCATCATAAAGAAATAATTGACACAATACAACATTGTTCTCTTTTCCAAGTAAATAACAGAGTACACATTCCATAATTACTTTTCTTTCAAATAAATAACAAAGTAAGAATCTTACAAGTTTCAATCATAGCTCGGAAGCTTTTGAGCAAATAGGAATAAGACAGTCCAAGTTCTTCCCTTTAAAACCTTGGTTCATCAAAAGTCTACTGTGGAGGAGAAACATCATGTTGGCGTAAGAACTAACACCTCTGGAGTGTGAGTTTGTATGGACAGCTATGCACATTACGTAATGAGTGCTCTTCAAATTAGGAGGGGAAGCTCCCTCGTTGTGCTGGAATGCATGAAATAGAAAACTAAACTAATGTCCTATCTTTTTGTTCTCAGCTGGTAGAGGCACAAGGTTAAGAAAACCTAGAACGTTGCAACTAAGTATTTTCTGGTTTCGCAGATCATGTAACTACAACTAAACTAACTTCTTTAATATCTATCCAATTTCCTCAAGAAACAGAGCATGAGGAAATGGAGCAGGAATGTATTGCACGATAAACTTCAGGTGCGGGCTCACCACATGAAGGCAAGGTAGGCGCAACTATTTGCTAATCCGGGAAGAAGTTTATTAAAACAAACAAATGGACGGTAAACCTGGTACAGCTTCACAACATGAAGGCAAGATAGGCGCAACTATTTGCTTGGCTGAATGAGTCTACTATAACACACATCATACGATAAGCTTTGAGTACTGTTTCGCAACATGAAGGCAAGGTAGGCGCAACTATTTGCTCTTCTGAATAGGCTTATAATCAACAAAACAAAAGGTAAGCAACTGGGACAGTAGATTGTATAGACGCAACACGCATGCAATAACGATCAAACCAGCAACCCCATTTAACTAAGGTCGAATAAACACCATAACAATAACATGAAGGCAAGGTAGGCGCAACAATTTATTATAACAGCAATTACTCTTTGAACAGATACAATAATAGCAATACTACAGGCAAGGTAGGCGCAGCATGTATGCTATCAAGCAAAAGTTCTAATTTACAAGGGTGAACCAATCTTGAGAATAGGCATGTTGCCGACAACGCAGCAATTCTCTATCACCAGGAAAAGCTAATTACAAATGAGCTAAAAGCTCTTATTTATAGACTTCAAGGTGTAGGCAACCCTAAAATCACCTTGAGTCAACTACAGTCTTGCAAGACATGCAAGATCTTATTCTTAAACCCTAATTGAATGAAACTATACAGTTAACTGGGAAACTATCATCAGTTAACTGAAACATCTAATCTAAATGGACAATGTGCAAGCATGCACGTCCTTATTGAAAGCAAGTTAACTGGAATGCTATCATCAGTTAACTGAAATATCTAATCTAAGATCCAAGTGTTTGTAGATGTTTCCAAGAAAGACATGGCATGCAATGTGTAACAACCAGTTAACTGGAAAGAAGCCTCGAGTTTAACTCCTGTGTCTAATGTCTATCTTGGAAAAGGTGGGACGCCTTGAACTGAAGTTCACTGACCCTGATCTCGAGCAAGTAACCCCTCCACGAGGTTAGTGACTGCATCACCATCTAGAGGTCATCACATGTCTCAACTGTCAATCAACTGCTAGTTAGTAACTCAAGCAAAACTGAAAACCTCTGCATACTTAAACTGGCCCTTCATTGGTTGGTAACTCTGGCGGCTCTGTAAACTGAAGTGATGGCCACTATTTCTTCTGCAGCTTGACGTTTCTCACGTTTTTCATGCTTATCAACCCTCTAAACTGGCCTTGGAAGACAATCAGCTATACGAGGCATAAAACCATGTGGACTTGAGTGACTACGCTTGTCAACCTTTCTGATGCGCTTGATACAAATCAATGTCAGCTTTTCTGATGAAATCATGAATTAAGACTGACATCGTCTTGAATTCGATTTGTGTGAACTGCATCCGGAAAAACTCGCCTGTTGACTGTGAACACAGCTACTTTTGACAACTTCTCCGGAAAACCAAAAATCACTCTAGATAAGGCTAAAAATAGCCTGTCGAAGGGCAATTTTCACAAAATATTCTGAGACGTGGGTTTTGTGCATAATCAAATTCTAAGATGGCCCACAACGTCAGAAATTCGGAAAAATGTGATTTAGGCCTGCATGCAAAAGGTTTTCAATTGAGATCTGAACTGGCAGTTAGGGGCACTGGGGGCAATTTTTCTCGCGAAAATCTGGAACATGGGTTTTGTGTAGAAATGGATCCTAAAACAACCCAGATCAACAGATTTGCGAAAAAACGTGATTTAGGCCCACATGCAAAGAGAATTCTGAAAAAAAGCACAGTGCTTCTAGAAAAGAGGCAGTGGGGAAATTTTCACAAAATAATCTAAGACATGGGTATTGTTGTTGATGCTGAAATACTCAAACCCAGATGATGCTTTTCTGAAAAATCTATCCTTTTCTTTGACATGCGAAGAAAACCTAAGACGAGAATAGAAGAAAGTAAGACAGAAGAATAGAAGTTTTATTTTTTTTTGTTTTCTCTCTTCTTCTGTAAAAATTCGCCTATGCTTGAAGTAGAACTGATAACACCTGCATGCAAAATAGAAAACGAAGTCTGAAATAATCTTCCCTTGAACAATCTGAATCTGTAGCTACGAAGAATACTGAAATCTGACACCTGTAGCACCTGCAGATCAATTCTATGCTCAAGAAAAGATGTTTCATGTCAACTCTGATGAAGAATAATGGACGCCATTAGTAAAAATATAGAAAAATATCTTCTAAGGCGTGTGAAATGCATGTCAAGCATTGGAAATGGCGCTTGAAGTACAACTGGTGCTTCAAAACTCACGCATGGCCTATATTTGGCTTCAAACTCAGTTAACTGGATGTAGAACACCCCAAATTAGGGCGCCATCTTGAAGATTCAGTTAACTAGTGCATGCAAACTAAGTTTAGCCAGTTATGACTAAAAATAGGTTCAATAGAAGTCGACCTGAAAAAGAGTTTAACTGAAGATCCAAATTTAATAAATTGAAAACTCCTCCCATGCATATTTCTACTTTTGAATTTCAAAAAAGTGAACCTTTGACTTTAGGCGTCCTTCCTTACTTAGACATTTTCTGAAAATTTAGAATCTAAAACCTCAAATGAAGCTCATATTCGATCACTGATTCTAGTTGACTGTCACGTCGGATCAACTGGCTGACAATCTCGATGAAGAGCAGGACCAAATGTGACAAGAAGATTCCTTGAGGTGGCAATTCAAAATTCAACCATCTGAGGCTTCAAAAAGATGGGCACCCCTGGCCTCCAGGGGCGCTTTTGACCTCAGTGTTAGAATATTTTCAGGCATTTTCATCATTTTCACTGATAACTTGACCATATTTCACTTGACGTTTCCCGGTATTTGACAAAACTTCAGAACGTGCCGACTCACTGCGAAGCAGACTGAATTCTGAGCAAAGGCTCCTGATGAACACTTTGTATAAAAACATCTTTAAACCTTCCTAAATCATGGGCGCCCCTAGCCTCCAGGGGCGCTTTTCCCAACCAATGTCATCCATTACTTCAACTGGCAAAAATTACTCAACTTTCGACTGCGGATTGCCAAGACATCTTCTAAACCGGCTGAGACAGGGAACGGAAAGCTGAAGCTGACACGAACGAGATGAGTATCTGAAATCATCAAACAAATTTCATTAAAGGTCTTAAAACCTTGGGCGCCCCTGGAGTCCAGGGGCGCTTTTGACCTTTCTAAATAGTTTCTGATCAAGTCTGGAACCTCAAGTTTGACCACTGATGGCGGCAACTCGGCAACTCAGATTCACTTGCTGACAGATGCATCGCGGAGCTGGACCAAAAATAGAAACAAACTTCCTGGGTGTCACTTAATCAAAAGACTTCATCTGAATCTTCCAAAAGATGGGCGCCCCAGTCCTCCAGGGGCGCTTTTTCTCTTCAAAGTCATCTACTTTGCATTTCCCTCGTTCTGTATTGAATTTTCGTTTTCAAGCGTTTTACTCCTCCGTCGGACTGGCTGGCTAGCTCATTGCGAAGCTATCAGGAAACTGAAGAAATCATCTTGGTAGAAAATCTCACAAAAAGTTGAATACAGCTTCCATAATGATGGGCGCCCCTAGCTGAGAGTGGCGCTTTTGAACTCCAGACTTAGAATATTTTCAATCCAGACTTAGCCAATTTCACAGTACTTTTACCTCGTTGAAAATCTCCTCCGTCAAAAAGCATAATTTACAACATCTTTCATCGTAGAGTGTTCTTCTTTGAGTTTCAGGCTTAGATATTAACACCTAGTACTGGCCAACTGCCATTAATGACCTCAGAGGTCCTAACTTTTCTCCTGAAAAAGTTATAACTACCCACCAGCCTTAAACTGACTTTTAATTGAAACTGACTTCACCAATGTGATCGTGATGTGAAATAAGCCAATCAAAATTAATTTCAGCCAATTCTGACAAGTTCTTATTTTTTAGGGTTTCGGGCTAAAAATAGACTTCAAAAACCCTAATTTTCAAAATTTTCAAATTTTGCCAGTATCTTCCTGGCATCACACTGACTAAAAGCCCATACTTTATTTGCCCAAAAATTGAGTTTTGACCCCACTTCTACAAGGTTTAGACCATTTTAAGCAAAATGCCTTAATGAAGCAAAAATTTTGGTTTGGGTACAACACATCACTTAGGTGCTTTTCCGCCAACCATGGACTTATATTGTGGTCCCCCACACGTTTACTGTTAAGTAGACGGCCCTCCCTTCTACAAAGAGATTGGTTAGGTAACCGGTTCTGTATGACCAACTGAGCATAGTGTGTAATCCTACATAACTAAATCCTTGTGTCCTCACAATCTCAATCTAGCATGTATTTTGGACTACTATGAACTGACAGTGTAATCGTCTCACAATCTATGTGGACGTAGGTGAATTAGACTACTTTGGCCAAAGTGTTTTGACAGTATTTAAACTGACAGTCATCTATCACTTGCACTAAGTCAGATTCAGTTTGACTTTATGCTATCTTATCCTACGCGTAGGTTGAGTCCTTTCCGTGGGTAGTCAATCACCCTAGACTTCCTACATCATCTACTTAATCAGGAATTGGAATACAGTCAACAAGGGTCACTCTAGTAACTCCTAACATGGAATCCTTTATCCATGGAGTACATAGCTTTTCCTAGTTAACCTACTAACATTAAAGCTTTAGACTACCTTGGTACTGGTTCCACCCTCGACCTAGTATTTAATAACTAGTTCCTCTTTTCCTTTATATAGGGAATTCAAACAGTATTCAAGTAATTTCATTTCAATCATTCCCTTTATAACATGGCCTATCTATTCTTCCATAACAAGCTATAAATAGGCTTTTCCCCTTATGAACGAATTTTCCTTTTATAAACAAGTCATTCCCAAGAATTCAAGCTATTCTAATGAAATCAAGCTATTTACTTAAAAACAAGCCTTCTTAATGAAATTAAGTATTTCTTAATTACAAGCTATCCTTTTCACAAACCAGCATTCCTTTCACCTTTCACAAACAAGCTTTCCCTAAGTTATTTCATAACAACAAGCTATTCTATTCCAATAGAATTTCTTCTAGTACTTTCCTATTTTACTTCCTTTCACAAAGCAAATTCTAATTCAAGCAGATCAATTAACGTACAAAATTAATCAAAGACATTTCACATGCCTGTTTCCTTGCTGTAAATGATTCCAGTCTGCAGCTACTTCTCTTCCTCCTTTAGTTTCACTCCTCTCAATTCTGGTTTCTATTACTGGTTTTGTATTTTATGCTTGCAGCATATAAATACTAGTCTCTCATAAATGGTGATGGGATATATGCAAGTTGGCTCTCAACAAATGCTATACAACAATGATAGAGTATGGCTCTCAAGCAAATGCTTCTACAGCAATGACAGAGTATGGTTATCCAACAAATGCTTCTACAGCAATGTCAAAATATGGCTCTCAAAATGCTTCTACAGTAATGACAAAATATGGTTCTCAAAGGAATTCATTTTTAAGCAAAAACAGATAGGAAATTTGTGTGTAAGACAATGAGAGAAACTCATATATATATAGGTTTTGAATTCTCATGCTTACTACATTTTAGGCATGAGAATTCGACACCTTTCTTATTGAAAATGTCAACTTATGCAGTGGCAGTAATCTAGCATGATACTCAGCAAAAAGGAAGATGATTCGACCTAATTTATGAAGAATGTTTCAACTCTCACATGGCAAATTACGAATGAGAGACACCTACAGATGTTACTCTTCATAGGCGCCCAACAATGGCGGATTAAATTCAAATAAGAAAATGTCCAGGTAAATATGCAACCATCTGGCTTTCATTCTACCCCTCCACTCGCATTTCCAGAATGGTGTCATTGCAGCTTGCGACCTGGTCTTTTGGCGTGAGGAGCTGCGCGCGGTTTACCTCTTTATTCCGAACTTCCATTTTCCACAGTTCGCGTTTTTTCCTCAATGAAGGGAATTCACGATTTTCAGCATAGCCAAGGTATAAAAACGTATTTGCTAAACCTTTCAAAAGTTTATAATGTTTATCATTTAAATTCTTCATGGCATATTCAAACGTATTTCCCCAATAGACTATAGAAGTCGAAAATACTTTCTTTCTTATGGTAAATACATTTTATTTACCAAATGACTATACAAGTCAAATTTAATTACTTTCCAAGGTAATATTTATTTAAAATCTAAATAAAATGTTATATTTATATTTTGCATTATATTAAATATATATCCTATTATAGTTTTATTTACCATATTTAAATATATATATATCTATATAATATTTAAATATTACTATAGATATATTTTTATATTTTACTCCAGGTAAAACTATAATAACGTTTATATTAAATATAATATTAAATATATATATAAACAAATTCAAATATTTACATTTAAATATATCTATACATATTTGTATTTAATTATCCAAATACGTGTATTACAGGCCAGTCAGTGTACCCTTAATTCACGTGTTTGTACAAACATGTATATATATGTTTAACTGTAAATTCCAGGCATCAATATAACGTTATAACAACATTATAGCTAGTGTGCATATGTTTATAGGTGTGTCAGCCATGTATACGTATCCGTATGTATGCCATGTTGACACATGTGTATGGCATAATAATTGCCCATCATACATTTGTATCAACATGTCATACATGTTGTTACGTACATATGAGTGGTACATGTATACGCATATACATCCTGTCTATACCACACTTATCAATTCACATTTCACATTCAAGGCTCACAGAACAGTAAGTCAGTCAACAACACCACTCATAAAGCATAAAGAAGTAATCCAAAACTCTTAAGCCTAAGGATGACTTATTAAGACAACTCAATCTGACTCAGTTCCTAAAACCCTCAGTGAAGTGTGCGTATGCTCATCTGATCAACTTTACCGGTTATCCAACCAAGCCCCTCTCCCGAGTGATGTCTCCCCTCCGCCTGGAGGAATAGTTCCTGTTCCTGCATCCATTGGCACAAAACCACGGCAGTTACTTGCTCATAACATTTGCAGTATATATAAATCAATTATAAAACAAGACTAATTACTCTCCTTTATGCATTGCTTTATCCAAGAATAACATCAATCAAGAACACAGAATGAGCCAATCATAACATGTAAAAAGATTCTCAAATTGATAACAAGGTTCAACACATTTTATTCATTCAAATCCTTCCTTACAATCAGAATGCATCTAAGCACTACTAAAATAGTAACTATACAAATTCTGGGGTGTAACAGGTAGTAGGTCTACAAAGAGTGCAAATAAGAGGTTGGATTTCACAGGAATTGTCATCCAGGAGCAGCCAATGAATGAGATAGAGGTTCCTTCACATGAGCCCATACCGCAAGAGGAAACAACATATGTGCCTTTGACACATGAGCCTTTTCCATCCCCAAAGTCTTTACCAATTCACATTGATTTGGAAGACGAGGAGGTAGCAAAAAATATTCTAGTTGTATTTCCCATGGATGTTAGTAGAGATACCACATATTGGCTTGAGAGCTCTTTGGGAAGGACAAGAAGAAGGCCGTCTTATCAAGTAAATATTGATGATCTTGATGTGTATCAGGAAGCACCCAAGAAGAAAGCTAAGAAACAGATGCACTTTGAGAGAAATCTTGATGGTAAGATGGTGATGGAGACAGCTACACCTCTTGAAGATAAAATCAGAGACGAGGTGGATGTTGGTGATTTTGTGATGGTCAAGGCAAATCTTGGTAAGAGTACCCGACATGCTGACATGAGTTTGTTCAAGATAGTAACAGAGAATATTCAAGAAAGAGTGCAAAAGGATGGAGAAGACAAGGCAGCCCTCAAGGCTTAAAATCGTCAACTCCGGTTGTGTATATCTAATCTCATCCATGGCACCTCACAAACAACACAGTTGCTGCCCCAAGTTTTAGAGACACCAGCTGATCAGCAGCAGTTAAGGCAATTAGTTATTAGTGAAAAACAAACTCAAGAATGGATTGGAGAGTTCATTGTCAAAGGAAAAGAGATTCTAGCACAGGTCTTCCAACTGAGATACAAGGCTCATGACTTACGTCAAGGTATCCAGGATTTTGAGCAATTGATAGCCGAGTTCAAGCCTATACATGAAATCATAATTGCAGATTTAAATATGGCTTATGGCTCTACAATGGCAAGAGAACATAAAAGACAAATCCTAGAATGGAAGGAAGGTCACCTTTTCAAGGTTAATACATATGTGAGAATATTTGAGGAGTTTGTTGTGTATAAGCAAAGAGTTATTGATACTCTTAAGTTCATCAGAGAATTTGTTTCAGCAATTCCTTGTCAATATTGCCTTGAGGACGGTTCATACATTGGCCTTGACATAGTCCAAGCAGAGTTTCAGAGTATCATACATAGCAGCAATGACAGTGTTGGGAGAATGAAGATGATTTCCATGATGTCAGCAAAGTTCGAGAAAGTGGCCAATGAGGGTGAAGATTTCCTAAGATCTATTGCAAATGGTGAAGAAATCTTGGAAAAGTGGCATTTTGTTATTAATAGTATTGGCACTCCCACTAAGGATGAAGTTGCCCGCTTTTTAGCGGATGTGATCGAGATTTAAATCAGCTTTCTTCTAGAAGCTCTCATCTCAACTTTCTTTCTATTCTCGGTTTCATTCTTATCTATTTTTTTGAGAAGGGAAAGAAAACAATTGTAATGAGTTGGCACGAGTTGGCATTTTCCTATTTTACATGCTTTCTTAGGTGTTAGTTTTTATCTTGTTCTAGGATTAGGAATAAAGCTTGCGAGTTGGCAAGTCTTAGTTGTAAAAGCAAGGAGATTTTAGGGTTCCCTACTCCTCTGCTTAGTTATAAATAAGAGCAGTGTTTGCTCATTTTTCTTTAACCGTGCTTGTGATAACAGAATTATTGAGCCTATGCCTTCATGTTTGTTATAGTTTAGTTTCAGTTCACTTTGTGTAAAGAGCAAGTTTGCATGCCTCCTTAGCTACAAATCCTTGTTAGAGCATGTGTTTTGTGTCAATTGTAATCTGGTTTGATCGCATGTTGTGTATATTTTTCCAAAACTTGATGTCCCGGAATTGTAACTTTGTGCCAGAAGTTTGAGTAAATAAAGTCTTGATGCTGCCCCGATATAAAAATCTCAGATTTTCGTTTATTATGTTGTGCAAGAAGTGTGATGAAATAAAGTCTTGAGTGTGCTTTTGCTGCCTTGATATAAAGTCTCATATTTTCGTTTATTGTAATACTTATATGATCTCCTTTTCAACTTGCATTGAAATTCAGTAGATTTGTGTTGAGAATAGTTTATTTAAGTATCTGTGTCAGAAAATCAATCTCGTTCATTTCTAAACTCTCTTGCTTTGCGTTTACATGAGAGGATAGAAACAACTTTAGCATAAGTTAGTTGTAGTTGTTAAGTTTCATTAAAGGGAAAACCTCAGCTGCAACATCTAGAGTTCTATAACCTTGTGTTCTCACAGCTGAATAAAAAAGATAGGCAAAATTAGTTTTAGTTTACTTTCTTTATGCAAACTCAGCAAAAGAGGGAGCTTCCCCTCCTAATTTGAAGAGAAATTTACAGTACATAGCTATCCGTTTCCAAAACGCATTCTAGAGGTGCGATTTGAAACGCCAACAGATTGATAGTAATTTAGTATTCTTGACCATTTGCTTGTTCTCTCACAATTTTAGCCTCTAAGTTCTCTCTTTTTCCATTAAGATTAAATTTACATAGGACATTACATTTTTCCTTACGTCATAATTTGGTGGCTAGACGAGAACCTAGATCTTGCTTGGTATTCATGTATGATAAATGTGTTACAATATTCCAAAATTAGAGACTTCAGTTTTTTTATACAAGAAAACTTAGAAACCTTTATAAAGAAAAGAGGCTCGCCTGACCCAATTAATCCCTATTATCAACTTAAGTACCAAACTATTTTAATACAAATTTTTAACGCCAAATCTAAATACACGGCAAACATTTAAGACATGATTAAAAAAAATCAAATATTGAGGACTTGGATTTTTAAAGAGGTATTCATCATAAAGTTGTGCAAGATAATTCCCTATAGCCATACGCTCTTTCATTCAAAATAGAGTAGGAATTGCAAAAGAACTAAGTGGCAAAGTGCCTTATGATGGTATAATTACGTTCTTCCTTTCTTTATGACATTTAGTGGATTTAAACACTCCTCTCAATATATATCTTGTAATAAGCACCCAAAAAAAAAAATTGAAAATTTTCAACTGAATTGAAGCTACAAAGAAATGTCCTTATCACCTTTTGATCACCCAATTCTCGAGATGGGCAAGGTGAGAGAATATCGCATATATGACCACACCCAATTATCTAAAATGCAGCAACATGAAGTGATCTAATCAACTAAGCACACAAGGTGGTAGAGCCAGCTAGATCTACACTTCTTTGGTGGAGTGTGTTTGATACAAGAACTGAAAGGAAACACTTCTACGCTTATTCAACAAAGTGCAATTACACAAGCACAGATAGGCACACAAGGCGGCAAGCCATCCTTATCTACGCTTATTCAACAAAGTGTGCAATTACATTAAAATGCATATATGAAACAATTAGCAGTACGTCCATCGAAGATATTACAAGATAATCTTAAAATGCATTACAAATCAACATATCATAAGTAAACTGCTGAAATAGAACTGATATTACAGTCTGATAAAAAATACATACTATTGCAAATACAATGAATCAGCTCAAATTCATTAATCATTCATGAAAAACATGCTACTCACCAACTATAGCTTGAAAACAAGTCTGAAATACTAGTAGTAACACTGATGAAGGCTGCCCAAACCACTGCATACACATTTTATGACTGATACGAAAGTGCTACGATTGGAAATCCACTATAAATCATGTCTGAACAGCACTCTAAAGGCTCGGAAATCTCTAATAAACATGCCCAACACACACCCAACTCGGTATGAACAATTATGCTCCTAAATATCAAGAATAAATGGAATCCCAACACACCAAAATAACTTGTTAATGAACTGAAATGAACAGCAGATTGATTGCAAGTCTGTTAAAGATTTAATGTTGCTGGTATAGCAGGTACAACAGGTTATAATCATTAAGAATTACCATAAAACTTCAAAATTCCACCTTCCAAATGCTCCACATGATCTTCCTTGATCTAGGCGCCAACAAAGGATGAGTTTTGAGCATGCCAAACAAGGCGGTTCATACCCAGCTTCTCGTGCTCCTATCCCACAAGGTATGGCCTGCTCATAGGTGGTACATGCCCTCAAAACCTTCAATGATTCCATCATTCACATTGAGAACTATATGGCCTACAATTTCACCATAGCACAGCTGCAATGTAGGGTTAAAGCTTATGAATACATACTAAAATACAATGCCCAACATTCGAGGAAGGTACGGCCAACACAAGGAGTGGTATGGCCTATGCCAAAAACTCCATCAAGCTCTTCAAAAATTCTCTGAAATCTCAAGAAAACATCATCAAACCCTTAAGCCAATCAAAACACATCAAAAATATTCATTCTCAAAATTATTGGAAATACTTCTCTTGCAAGTGCAGTTGTGGCTCTTGTATGAAACCATCAAGACCAACTAGTATTTTCAAGAGGATTTTCGTCCTCAAGAAAATCAAAGATGGACACAAATTCTCCCAAACGCAAAGCAAATATCATAACATGTCTAACCTCAACAATGAGCTCACAACTTCCTTTTATAACATTCTGGGAGAAATAAAATAATCATTTCCTTTTTCCTCCAAAAGCTTTTTTTTTCAAATTAAATAGTAATATTTTATGAGAGCAAAAGTACCCCATGTGCCTAGGCATCCCCTTTGAAGACACAATTTAAAACACTTTTTACTTAAATAATTATACCTTAGTTGCCTTTCTAATTTATCCTCCTTAGACAACTTAAGTTATAATTATTTAATAACTTAATTATTCACACAAGTTGCGAAAAGCATCAAAATGAGATAAATATGAAATGTTGACCATAACATAAAGTCTTTGAAGACTTAGGATGATGAATGGAAGCAACTTGGAATCTATCTAAAAATAACATGCTTCTCCAAGAAGTTTGGAGAGCTCCCCAAAGGATGGGATTGCATTCTGAAAGCATCATGAGGCTCATCAAGGTCACTTGAACTCACTAACATGAACAAAACCATTGCTTGATCAATCCTGTGCTCTCCAAGAAAGTTGGATTTCTCCCTTGCCCACCGATTAGTCTATGGGAAAACTTGGAAAATAGGTTAATTGTTAACAAACTAATTATTCTTGAGAAGAGAGGGGACATTACATATCTACATTATAGATTTGACAGTCAAAAAAAAATTCAACATTTAAGACATCAAATTCAATAATTAATGTTAGGACTATGAATTTAATGATGAGTATATCATTCCTTCTTGCACAAAAGAGGCCTTATGTAAAGAGGATATATTTTTCCTCTGCATCATAGTACTCATTTCTATATAGGTTATTTTCTCAGTGAAAATATATAAATTTCATTTCCAAAAGTCATCACCTTGATATCTATAACAAAGTTTGTATAAAGTTTTTAGTTCTTAGAGTCTTACTTCTTTTATATCGTCCAAGCTTCTTCCTTCATATTCTCCCAAGCCACGTGCATCCAAGAAGCTATATTCTGGGATAATACGACTACAAGAAAAACATGGCAAGATGAGACACAAATGCAAGAAACAAATGCGATTTTGACATGGTCAAATACATGCTTCTAAAAAATAAGAAAAAATGTTATGTACAACAAGAAATTATACAATAGAATTATTTTCTCTCAAGAATGAAGAAAAACTATGCAATAATTCACGAATACCATTATAAGTTGAAGTTACAACTATTCACGAATTGAAATAAGTTGGCATTTCCTTCTAGTTATTTAGGTTTCAAATGTTGTCTTTGACAAACCACTTAATGGCAAGTTTCATTTTAAAACATTGTCCCAAGCATGCTTCGAATATAATTTTGCAAAATGCACCACGCAAATAGAAAGTCATAACACATTAGGTTTTTATGATAAAATTCCCAAAAAATATAATGACTTGGATGATAATACAGTCGATTCAACATTTATAAGGGCAAAATATATTCAGCATGAGCCTTAATGTTATTCAAACCTAGTATTATAGTACTATTACGTCATATCCCCTTGTCACTATCAACATGTTTGGGACCCAAAAGCCCATTTCTATACTTCTCAATGGGTGAGGGGTGATTTCTAGAGAAGTATTTACTAGTGAGGATCGGTTTCATTCATTTTTACTACCACAAGGAGCAACATCTTAGATTATGATTGTTTGAGGGCAAGCAATCTTGGGTGGGGTGGACTGTCATATCCCCCGAAACTATAGCACCAAATGTGTCAACACCCAATAAGTATCTAAGTAAATATGAGTAATTGTGATTTTAAAATAATTATGATTATCATAGATAATATCATAATTATAAATACGACATTAATAATAACTTAACCAATTTATCTACATCATGATTATCATAGACAATAAAATAGAATAACCCATTAATACAAAATATAATATACAAATTATAAATGAAATAAAACAAATTATAAAATATAAAATATAAAATAAATAAATAACAAAAACACATATTGAAAATATAAGAAAAAATAATAATGATTTAATATTATTATTAAAATTATCAAATATATAACAATATAAAATATTTACAAAATACCATATCAAATAATAATATGTATTTTAATAAGAAACATATAAATATAAATATATAATATAATAAGGAAGTGCACAGCAAGACAACGATTATGGTAGAGGGCAGTAATTTAACATAAATTATTAAGAGGGAAACAAAAGCTAAAAGCAGCGATCAGAAGACTATGATTATCAAACACTATAATGAGCAGAAATCAATTAAAAGACAAAAGATTATATATTAAAAGAGTTGTTAATACAGCAAACTCAGAAATAAAAGGCAGCAAGTAAAGAGCAACTAAAGGCAGCAATACATCATGAAGATGTGCGATTAAAGTAAGGAATATACTTATGCCTAGACTTGCAAGTGCCGACACCATCGATGAGTTAATAAAGCACAAAGATAAAGATATTTAATTTAAAACTAAATCATAACTTACCAAAGGTCAGCGGGGGTATTAGAAGGTCATGACTCTTCCCAAATAAAGATATATATATATGGGAGATCATTTCAAAAAGAGGGGGAGAATAAGAATGGCAGTTGGCAGAAATAAGAATAAGAATATAATCTGCAGAAGGACGTGCAATCACTGGCTGAACGGAAGAGACTATGAAAACATTATGATCATCGATCAAGGGTAGGAGCAGAATAAGAAGAAGGCATCGGGTTGGCCATACACGGAGCAAGATAAGTATCATCGCATATTTGAATAAAGGTTCATAATTACTTATGTATGTAGAAAGTGAGAATAATGGTTTTTGTGGGGTTGATTATCAAATATATTATTAATTCAAATGTCAGTTGCTGCTTATAAATATATTTAAATATATTATGATCTATAAATATATTTAAATACGTATATTGATGGATATATATATTATGGTGATTGAAAGATACAGTGTACACATAATAATTTACGATTATCTAATAAATGAATGCTTAGTAAATAAATCAAGTATGCAGCAATAGTTGGCAGTTAATATAATAATAAATGAATGCCTAATAAATAAATTAAGAATTTAGTGAAAGTTGGCAATTAATAAATATAATGAATATATATAAATATATATATATTAAATATAAGATGGTTATTGTGTATTCATATGTTTGATAAATATATTTTGGTAATTGATAAGTATATTTATATATATACATGATAAATTTACAATCAATAAACATGAATATCAAATTATTAAGTCTTCTATACAAATTAAGTTAATATGCAAATTATTGGATGTTATTTGTCTAGCCACAATAATATTGCTTACAACAATTATTGTGTCTCATTGAGATTTTATGGCTTGATCTTGAAGAATAGACCTTGGACCAAAATTCTCTTTCGCTAATGTTCGCCAAGGAGAGGATGGTTGTGGAGGGAAAGGCTAGTAAATTCGGTCCCATGATGGATGTCCCAAGACGGGTGATAACCTTGAGGGAATCCACTTGGAGACTGGTCACGCGCCCTCGTCACTGTAAGTTCGTTCCTCCTCCAATGAGTCTAAGCAAGAGGAAACAAGGCAAAGATCTATTCCGATCAAGAGTAATAAGTAATATCAGATTATGTTAGTTATGCACTAGTTGATAATAATGCATTTCATTTATCTTATTCCACTAATCTTTCATTACTCTTTTATCAAACAATCTTTTAAATCAAAATTTTAATCTATACATTTTATGTCTCTAATATGGAGACATTACATCATTTCACATATTTTAAGACCTAAAGTGGGAAGCTATAGCAAGCAAAACTCATATGCCAATTCTATGTCATGTCCCCTTCCTAGGCATAGTTCAACAAAAGATCCTTATCCTATCTTTAATTTTTCCGTAGGCTGGCGGGATGTTGCAAAAAGAAAATTTTATTTAATAATTTAATTTAAATCATCCAAAAGACTAATTTAAATCATCCAAAAGACTAATTTAAATCATCCAAAAGAGTAACTTTATGTTATATTTTAAAAAGGGATAGCATAGATTTAAATCATTAAATGGTAGTGTCTAAAGTATTTTAAAAGGTCACTTCTATTATTTTCGGAAGGAAAATGTGAAAAAAAGCTCAAAAAGATATAAAAGAGGGGTTTCAGGTATGAGGAAAGCATCCATTTTAAAAACAAATTTCTTCTTCTAAAACTAAACAATGTTCATCTTCTCTCTTGAGAACAAAAAACCCTCCAGTTCAGACTGAGGAGGAAAAGCCTCTAATCCTTTTATGGCACTTTCATACACATCACATTTGAGCTAAGTATTGTTGATTGATTATTTGTTTACTTTCTGCATATCATTTGGATTGAATATTTAGTGAAGGGTTTAGCATTGAAGATTCTACAATTCATTACATATTCAGATTGCTTTTATGTGGAGATTTCTATTTCTTATTGGTGGGCAATTTAAAAAAGAACAATGAAACTCTTGTTGCTGATCAAAACAGAGTTCTGGCTCCCATAGGAGAAGATTAATTGAAATCATTTTCATTTTCTACAGTCCTAAATTTTAGATGGTTTGATTTTGCTGATTTTCAAAGGTAACTACTATTGTAGCAGTTTATAAACAGCTGAGTTCAAGTTTGTATCAAGCGCTCCATCCTCAATTGGGCCTTATATTTATGTTTTTGTAGTTTGCTTTCCAACTGTTTGTCAAAATGCATATTTCCAGATTGTTGGACAAATAATTCCTAAGATTAAAATAGAAAGTATTTCATTGCTTATCATTCATACTGTAGCATCTATGTAGTTCACCACCAAATTTCCTTTGGAATGTAATTTTGGATGGCAATGCTACCAAGAAATAGTTAATTATATTAATATTTTTATTGAATACATTTAGAACTATGCAGCTTGCCACCAATAAGTTAGTTTCCCATCATCGTATGCTCTCACCTTGCCCACATCCGGATCTTCATAATCAAAAAGTGTGAGGGTTTGCATTTCATTCTGACATTTGCAAAAAAATTCATAAAAAAAAGGTTGGGAACATTGCATTTTAGGACGAAAACCCTTGGCTACAAAGATTAGAGGATGCAATTGTAATGTCCCCATTTTTACACCATACTATTATGTGAGCATTGGCCAATTTTCAGAGTTTTTTGAAGGCTTCTAGGTGAGTTGGGAGAGTTCCAAGGTTCTTGGAGAGCTCAGTGGTGGTTTTTCTCAACGTCCAATGGTGTGTTGGCATTCTATTGATCCTCAGGATGGTGGTGATGATCTTCGTTGCATTTTTGGCCATCTAGGTTGTTCTCCACATTTATTCGAAAACATTGCTATTTTTAGCAAGTGCCCGTTTTGGCACTTGGCATTTTTCCTCATCATCAGTAGCCTCTTGGTGTGATCAGTTTCCGTTTTGGATGCCTCGATGGTGCTTTCTATAAGGTGGTTGGACAAATTTTAATATTTACACTAAAGTCATAAAGTAATATTTACATATTACTTTAGTGTGAAATATTATAAAGTTAAAAGGTTATTTCCCCAAGTTGGACACCTAGGGAAATGTGTAAGGGGACTTAAAATGTTTTAAAATTAAAAGGGGGCCTTTGAGGGGAAAAATAAAATAATTGAATTTTTAAATGGGCAATTTTCCCTCCAAACTCTATATATTGGGGTTTGGGCTCTCATTTGTCTCATTCGAATTTGCACACATAACGAAATGCTACTGGAATGAACTGAAAAGTTCTCCAAGGTTTGATAGAGGATGAAAACCCTCTTCAACTTGCTGGTTTCAGATTTGAAAGACAATCTCTAGCTGGTCAGGAGTGATTCTATCTCAGGAATCACCATTGTTTTCACAATATTTTTAGGATTGGAGTTTCAGTAATGAAGATATTCAAGGTTTTTTGAAGTAGGAATGTTGGTGTGGCTATTATTCAGATATTAGAGAATTTTGGTGTGTTTGATAGTTGATTTTTGCAGCGTTTTATGCCTGACTGTACCCCATCTTGAAGCAGGCTGTACCCCTCCAAAATGGACACTAGGGCTTATGAGATGGTTTTTGGGTTGTGGGTATTATTTCATTGCCACTTCTAGAGCTGAGTGACCCCTCCTAGCAGAGATTTATGAGCTGCGAGGTTGCAGGTTATTTAATTAAGGAAATCGCCCTATTCTGGCTGAGTGTATAGGTTTTGCAGAAGGTTTTTTGTGTTTACTGTCCTCTTTATGTTATGGTTATGGCTGTAGATCGCACCCAGGATGGCACCCAGATTGTATGAAGAGATTCCAAGGGGTTGAAGTCATTATTGTATGCTCAGAAAACTATTATGACTTCCCAAATCGCCCCTGTTGCAGCCAGCACCCTGTGTGAGGAGAATAGTACATTGCAGGTCTGCAAATGCATTAATTTACTTGGCCTGGAGCTTGTAGATGGTCGCTGGAGGTTGGGTTTATTTTCTATTAATTTTACAGACTTGTGTGAAGGCAGTTTAATTGTTTAACAGGTTTTCTAGGTGACAGTCACTGCATTTTCAGTCCCATTAAGCACTCAGTAGCAGGTTACAGTTACAGCAGCCCTGTTAGAAGTCTTCCTTTTGATGCTGGGAGGTGTATGAACTGTCTAGTAGCATGCCATGAGGGACGGAAGTCACCAGCTGTTATCTCTGATGGAATGTGATGAAGATGGAGCTACAGGAACTTTGTAATTGTTCATAACTTCATATTCAGACAGCAACATTCTGATTTACCAATCTGAGGTGGTTGTTACACCAATTTCATCCTTGGTTGTTATATGTGTTGAGTCTTTTATGATGAATATGATCACCCTTGCTCCATGTGCAATGTAACTCTAATTCATATGCCATATAACAGTGTTAATTTATCATGTGTCTCATTTGATGAACATAGCAGCACTGTGACAATGTTTAGAGTTTGGTATTGTAATGTTATGGTGCAACTTATTACAATAAACATCTTCAAAAGAAAACATTAGGGGTGGTATCTTACAGAAACCCTTCTACTTTCTTATGGAAATCCCATCCAAGGATTCCATTGAACTGGAAGCATTCTCTTTTTTATTGGCAATTTGATTTGGGGCGGTTAGAATAGTATCATACAAGACCATCAATTCTGATCCGGGGAAATATCTTCCACCAAGTGCTTGACTTCTAATTAATTCCACACTGCTATTATTCTATTCATGTATTCCGGCAGATATTATTATTCCTCTATTGATGTATTCCAGCAAACTTTATCAATAAAATACTGCTCCAATGTTATTGTTAGGGTTTACTTTGTTTATGCAGTGCAATGTTCTTTTCCTCTTGGCATCATTCTGATTTTAAAAATAAAACATAAAAATTAGATAGAGGGCACCACATATTAGGTATAGAACTAAGCCGCTACTAACCCTACAAGAAAATTAAATAATCATTTCTGATGCAAATTAATTAACATCATGCAGATGTATTAAATGAGAAAGCCATTTCATTTCAAGCATCAAATATATCTACTGGAAGAAAGCATCATAAAAAAGGTCAAGCATTGCTAATCCCCAAGTCAACTAAGATGGTACATTTCCTAGGAAGTAGAGAACAACTGAAAAGAATCTATAAAATGGACATCTTTATCATTTGTGTTTGTCTAATTTATTAAACTTCAGAGAGAAGAGAGAAAAACTATGGCATCATCCAAGATTTCGAGGAGAAGAGAGAAAGACTATGGCATTATCCAAGATGCGTTGCACTAAAATTTGAACTTTATGTTCCCACAGTTTTGTTAGCATTTTAATTTGTCCTTTTCAAACATCAAAAAATGGAAAAACATATAAGGTAAAACCTTTCTTAATTTGAACTTCAAGTTCCCACATAATTTGTCCTTTTGAAACAACACAAATTATAATATCATATAAGGTAAAACATTTTTTGAATTAGAGGGGGAAGCTCCCTTGTAATGGAAAAACTTGATTAAAAACCCTAGAATGCTAAATGATGGACCAAATTTATAATTTTTCACAGTATGCACAAAATTTCTCTCCAGGGTTTAAATATGCAATGCAAAAAGACTTAAATCGCCCTATCCGTTGTTCTCATGTACAAGCACAAGGCTCGAATAATTCTTCCACACACAAAGACAAGATTTTATCTTTCATGAATTTAAAAACTTAGGCTATCACGACACAAATACACACTTTCTGGCTAAAAATCAGACACTAGAAAATATGTGCATACAAAAGCTGAATTAATGTAATAGATAAACTTGAATAAAAACCTTAGAATGCTAAACTATGCACAAAATTTATAGCTTTTCACAGAATGCACAATTATTTTCTCTTGGGTTTAAACATGCAACGCTAACAAATTTAAACAGCCCTATCTTTCTGTTCTCAAGTGTGAGCACATGATTGCAATAGTTCTTCCACATAGAGACTAGAAATTTTATCATTTATGACTTATGCTAGCAACTTAACCTATCACAACACGAACACACATTTTTTGGCTAAAAAAGAGGCACCAAGAAGTATGTGCACACAAGAGCTAATTGGATATTTTGATTAAATAAAAAAAGATTTCATAAACTAAACACACAAGTGTTGTACACAAAGCTACAGGGGCCTAAATAACAATACCCACAATACAAAGCTTTTAGTTAATGAAAACCTTGTTGTACCCAAACCAAATTTTTTGCTTCATTAAGGCATTTTGCTTAAAATGGTTTAAACCTTGTAAAAATGATGTCAAAACATAATTTTTGGGCAAATCAAGTATGGGCTTTGAGTCAGTGTGATGTCAGGAAGATACTGACAAAATTTGAAAAAAATGAAAATTAGTGTTTCTAGACCTCTGTTTTGAGGTCAAAAAATCCTAAAATTTGAAACTTGTCAAAATTGACTGAAAATTGTTTTGATTGGCTTATTTTGCTTCACAATCACAATGGTGAAGTCACATTCAGTTAAAACTCGGTTTAAGTCTAGTGGGTAGTGTGACCTTTTTCACACATCACCCCACCAAGATGGGGACCCCCTAAATTTTGCTCCATTCTGGTCTTTTGGCTTTGGTTCGCTCTCTCTCTGGTCTCTGGTCCTTCCGGGGATGTCCCGTTGTTTGACCCAGGTTGAAATATTGGTTAAGTCTGTGTAATTAGGGTTTTCATCCTTCAGGCTTATTTAAGGTCAAACCGAGTTATAAAATTGAAATCTAAGCTTAGTGCAGCAGTCAGAAGACTTCCAGCAGAGTCCCCCTAAATTTTCACTGTATTCCGGCAACTTACTATTTTTAGTAAGCATTCAATTTGGGACTATTTTATTGAGATTTTGGAATTCTGTCAGTTCCACTGCATCCGGGTAACATCAAGCTGCCTACACGTAAATTTTGAGCCAGATCAGACGACTTGCTATTTTTGGCATTTCAGGCTGTAAGAGTCAAATTAGGGTTTCCACATGAGCTTTTCAGATGCATGTCTGGAGAATCCTTCTGGGTTTTCCAAAACCTTCGCTGTGATGTAACATGCAAACCGAGACAACCACTTTCAGAGTTCAGCCTTCGGAGGCTATTTTTAGGGTTCGCATGCAGTGTTTTTCAACGCATGTCGGGTTTTTCTTTATGGGTTTTTCGAGAGCTTCGCAACGGTGTGACATGCAAGCGGAGAAGATCAAAGTTTAAGGACTTACTATTTTTAGCCAGTGCATGCATGCAGACCAGTTTTCTGGGTTTTTCTGGGTTTCTTGAGATCCCACGGGCAATATGACATGCAAAACCATCCGGCAGTGGATGAGTCACTTTTTCGGGCAGTTTCTATTTTTAGCAGGTACACTCTGGCAGCCGCCCCCAACACTCCAGTTCAGCAAACAAAACGACATGCAGAAGGAACGAAGTCAAACGGAGATCGTTCGGGATACATACAAGTCAAATTAGGGTTTCCACTTTTATAGGGGGTAAAATCCAAAAATAGCCGAAACGAAGTACCCCACCCATGTCAGCACACTTCAAGGTACCTGCTGGCAAAATTTGAGCGAAGTCGGAGAACTTACTATTTTTAGTAAGTCAGGGCACGGCTATAAATAGCAAGTCTGCACCCGAGGTTGGCATCAGAGTGACCCTCAAGCTATCAAGATCAAGCGTTGCAACTTTCAGGCAAAACGGAGCTACTGAAGTCAGAAAGTCAAAACTTACTATAAATAGCAGGTCAGGGCAGAGGACTGACAAAACAGGTTCACAAGGTGAAGAAGATCATCTGATGAAATTTTCAGGCAAAACGGAGCCTTAGAGGTTGAAAATCAAGGGATTTGCTAAAAATAGCACAACTTGCTAAAAATAGAATGCGTAAACAAAGGCAGGCAGAGGCATGAAAAGTTTCTAAGTCATAAAACAAAAGCACACCCATGAGAATGCGCCCTCACCTTGGAGAAAATGATGCTTGGTAAAAACGCCTAAGGCATCAAAATCAAAGCTCATACCTCAAAATGCGCCCACCTTGATGGAAGCCTAAAAAGTTTCTAAGTCATAAAATCAAAGTAGCCCCTTCCAAATGCGCCCATGGTGAAAATGAAAGCTCACATGTGTAAATGCGCCCACCTAGCAAAACAGAAGCATGGGGTCTCATTTGCGCCCAAGGAAGAAGAGGATAGGTGAAAAGCGGCTAAGTATGAAATTGAAAGTGCAACACCTCATTTGCGCCCAAGGGTAGTGATGCCTTGAAAAAGTTCTAAGGCGTGGAAAGTGAAAGCTCACCTAGTGATTTGCGCCCTCACCTCAAGGATTGAAGACTCAAAACGTCTAAGGCAAAAAGAATGAAAGTAGACCCATGTAAATGCGCCCTCCTTGATGACTCTCTCAAAACGCCTAAGGTCAAAATGGAAGCTTGGCCTAGCAAATGCGCCCATGATGAAGAAGGATGGTGGAGGCCGAAATTCTTCTAAGGCATAAAATGAAAGTAGAGAGGTCAAAATGCGCCCTCAAGAAGATACATGGCTTGAAGAAATTCTAAGTGGTGAAAATAAAACCAGACACACCCATATGCGCCCAAGGCAAGATAAAGTGGCTAAGACTTGGAGAAATTTCTAAGTCAAGAAAATGAAAGCTCAAGGCCCCATATGCGCCCAAGGTTGCTGGAGAAAATTTCCTAAGGCAACGAAATAAAAGTGGAACCTAGCAAATGCGCCCTCACCTTGAAAGGATATTCTAAGTGTTTGAGTATTTTCTAAGTGAGAAATCAAGGCTTGCATGAGTAAAATACGCCCAGGAGGCAATAAGATGCTAAGGCACGAAATGGAAGTAGACACATGAATATGCGCCCAAGTTGAAGTGGAGTTTTTTTTTTTAAATTTTTTTTCTAAGTGTGGAGAATGAAAGTGGCTCATGCTAAATACGCCCTTGATTGAAAATGTTTCTAAGGCATGGCAAGGGTAAAAGCTAGCAAAATAAAACATCACTGAGTGAAATGCGCCCAAGATGTGAGATGACTGGAGAAAATTTCTAAGTCGCAAAAAATAAATGCCAAGGGATCAAGTGCGCCAGAGGTGTAAAGTGAGGAATTTTTTTAAATGAAATAAATTTTTCATCAAAAATATATGCCTAGGGTAGAGAAAATGTTAGAAAATTTTTTCTAAGTGAGATAACACTTCACTAGGGAAAAATACGCCCTTGGCATGGAAGGATGATTTGATGAGTTTTAAAATTCTCCAAAGGCAGTTGAAAGTTGACGAATTTTTTTCAAGGGGAAGATTTGATATCGATGAATATTTTCCATGGGTCAAGTGAAAATCAAATGAACCCGTTTAAAATGCACCCATGATTTAACAGAGTTTGAAAATTAATTTCCTAAGGGAAATTTTAATATTTTCAGAGGAAATTCGTTTTGCCTAGATTATTTTCCTGACGGAAGTTAAATCTCAAAGGATGAATTATTTCGAGCACGCAAATAATTTTTAATCACTCGGAGTTGAACATTTTAATGAGAGAATTTAAAATGTCTAAGGCAAATTTTATGAAATCGAGGATTTAAATGACAGACATTTTAAAAGTTGGAAATATATTTACAACTCCCACGAATTTTTTAGAGTTGAATTTATTTAAACACTGCGAGATTTTAAAATGGAATTTTAAATCAAGTCAAGTGATTGTTTTTCTCGCGAGTTGTTTAAATCGCCAAGAGTTAACTGGCAGACTAAGAGGAAAATTCGAAATTTGAGGAAGAAGGAATCATTATTAATGGCGACTGCCATAATGACCGGCTGACGACTAGCCCAATACTGCGCTTGAATTAGAAGATTCCGAACGAAGATAGTGGAAAATTGATGAAGGTGCTAAAAATAGCCCTAGCACTACTTAGCAGGATTCTCCGAGAAAAGTTATTTAAACAATCTCTTCTCTCATTTCTCCTCACATTGTTTCGAAGTTGAAGTTGCTGAAGAAGTTCTTGAGAGATTGAAATATTTTCCAAGTGGTTGAGGAGAGAAATTCTATGAGAGTTTATTTTATTTCGGAGTGTTGAGTTGCTGAAAGTACGAAGTGCTGGAGAAATTTTCATTTGCCGAGACTCTTTCTTTCGAAAAGCTGAAAGTGTGTTGCTGCAACTTCGAAGTTGAAGGTTGAAGTTATTTTCCGGAGTTGCTGGAGAATTTAATTCTCAAAGAGCTGAAAGTGGAGTTGCTGCGAAGTTTAAACGTTGAGAAGTTGAGGAAGTTGAAATTTCATATTGCTGGCAACTCTTTATTCCTCTAACTGCTGAAGTTGACAGAGTGAAGTCAAGGTTCGAACAATTTGTGCTGGAGAAATTAGCTACATTGCTGAAAGTTATTAGCTTGCTGCGTTTTTTCTTCACCAGTCAGAAGTGCAGTTGCTGAGAGTTGTCTCTAAACTCAGAGATTTTTTATATAGTTTGAGGTTTGGAGTTAGAAATTTATGCTGAGGAATTTTATTTTCAAAGATAACTCCGTATTCGCAGCCATCTCGGGAATTGTTTTATTTTATTAATCTGCAGCCTAGCTTATTCTTCTATTTTGTTTTGCAGATGGCCGGAGCAAAGGATGTTGCAGGAACAAGCAGAGGCGCAGGCAGAGCTGCAAACACTGAAGCAGGCAAGGCTGGCTCATCCCGGCAGGCAATGATTAAAAGGCTCGCTAAGCCATTTCTCCCAAAGTCAGCAATAGTTTCCAAGTTGGCAGGATTAAATGACACCAACCTTGGTTCATTTAATCTAAATGCACTCAAATCGAGGATGTTCGGGCTAGGGGGCCATCAACCATCAGTCACGGCACATAATATAATGAAGAGTTGAATCTACGCAGCTGCTAGTTTTCCGCCAGCAATTCAGTGTCCGGAGCTAATTATGGAGTACGCCAATTACTACAAGCCAGAACGTAGGACGATTGTCTCTCCGGATGGTAAATTGCTTGCCAACTTCACGCCGGATGCCATCGGAGAGGCATTTGGGATTCCAACTGCTGAGGAGATGTTATACAGAACAAATAAGAGGGCAGATAAGATGTACTCTTCCTCTTTCGAAAGAGTCACTGCAGTCATCAACAGAGTTTGGATGCAGAAGCCGAGGCCACCCCGCACTAAGCTCCCAAAGCAGATAATTGCCGAGGACGTGAAACAAGAATACTGTGATTTGATAATGATGCTGAGCCGGGTGAATGGGAGTGCACAGGCTTACATTTTCGAGCCTTGGATGTTCTACTTCATCGAGATCATCTTGGAAGGAAAAGAGTGTGTCGATTGGGCTAGGATGATTAGCAACCACATCGATGAGCAATTCAGGAGCTTGAAGGTGACGAAGACTTTCTACATGAGCTCATATGTAATTTACATGTTGGCCAGGATGACTAAGTACAGAGGGATTTCGTACAAAGAGCCAATCGGCTGTGCCCCTGGTCAATTCAAAATTCATGAAGCCTGCACACAGCTACATTTAGCTAACATTGCCAACTATAAACGGGCAAATGATGCATTCACAATGCACATTGCGAGGACGCTTCAGCAAAGGACGCAGCAGAGAATATCTAAAGAAGCACAGACACTGATTGAGGAATATGGGTATTGGCTCATCCAATTCCCGAAATTCACATATATTAGGCTGCAGGGGTTCACTTCGTATCCGTATCGGTTACCACGATACCCCACTGATCACATAGTAATGCTTGAGATATCTAGGCAATTGATTGCCTACGATAAGATTCAGAAAAGGAAAAAGAAGGGTGGACTTGATTTCCCTATCACCATGGGAAATTCCATTGAGGTGTGTCCCTCTTTGCAGGCAGCCCGAGAGGCAGAGGACGAGCTGCAATCTTATCATTTGTCATATCACACAGGCAGGCAGGATTTCGATCCTTACGGGAACATCCGGATGGTACAGAACGTTGAATACCGGCACAGAGCTCATCTGGAGGACTTTTGGGCAAATGCAGTGGATGAGGCTGAGATAAGAAGAAGGATGTTTTCCAGACTTCCTCTCAAGTTGATTAGAGAATATGAGATTATTCCAGTTCCCGACCAGGTGGAGGAGGATGTCAACGTCATGCAACCCGACTATGGTTCAGTTAGGGATACTCCTGTCCCACCACCTGATTGGTCCGAGCCAGAGATCATGGACTTGGACACTCTTTCTATCCCGGTGATGACTTTTACCAGGACTTGGGTCGACAGACATGTATGCAGACTCAAGAGCAAGTCGATCGCCCTTACTTATAGCTTGATGGGTGACCCAAGGCCATTATCGATAAAAAGAGGGAAACAAATTGCTCAGACATCGAGGGCACAAGTGGAAGTGCCAACCCAACCGATACCATTGAGGATAGAACAAGCATCACCCGTGCACTCACAAACTCAATCTTTGAGTTTAAGAGTGGTTTCATTATTTGCCGATCAGAGGGCAGGATTAGAGGAAGAGCGGGGACTTGAGGAGGTAGATCAGCCCAACGCCCGGGAATCAGCTAGTGTCAGTTTATCCAGGGGCGGCCAACATGAGGAGGAAGAGGAAACAATGGCCGACACACATTTTCAGCAGATGTTGGACACTGCTTTGGAAGAAGAGGAAATCACAGAACAGGGGACCCAAGGGTCGGGAGATACCCAGCTTATAGAGGAGGATGAGCCCGAGCAAACCAGTGCAAGAAGAGAGGAAGTGCACGAGATGGAGGCAACAAAAGAACAGCCCCTTGTTGTTTGTAATCCACAGCAGACAGTGCCTGATTGGCTTTCCGACAGAATGAGGAGAGAACCCGAGGATGACACGGATCCGGCCATTGAGATGGAAGAGTTCCTCAGGAGGATCAGTGCGCCACCAGAGAAGAAAAGGGCCCGAAAGTTTTCAAAGATCTCGACCGACGAGTCAGGTTCCCGCACGCTTCAGGTGGCTATTCCGAGGGAAGATTGTGATCGAACCGAGGAGAGGCCTGAAAATTATGTGATCACCACAGTAGAGTTGGGTCGTCCTACGGGAGCCCAAGTTATCGAGGAGTTCGATAACTCCTATCAGGCATTGAAGGATCAGTTGCTCCGCACGGAGGGGAAGTATAAGAAATTGAAGAAGGAGCACAAAACCTTGATAGGATACGTACAAAATCTAGCACATCCAGGTGAACCAGCAAACCCAGCAGTGGAACGTCCATCAGAGCTTCCGAAGGAGTCAGTTGTTGCCTTAGAGGATTTGAAGAAAATGGAAACGGAGGCAGACAAGTGGGTTAGCCATGTTCATACCTGAGACAGGGAAATTCATGGAGGACCTTGCCGATGCTTATCGACAGGCCTCAAATATTTTGGCACGGATGGATATAGTAGATCAGGCCTGGGGTGATACTCGCATCTATCAAACGAAGACTGTACTTCGTTTGGGGGCTTTGATGCATATACCTCTAGAAACCTTGGTGGATGGAGGTGTAATTCAGAGAGGTGATAGGTATGATTTCACCAGTTGGTACTCCTCGGTGGTCACAGGCCGTGGATTTCACGACGCAGCAAGGGCAGATTCAGCTAAAGTGAGGAAAGCAATGGGCAACATCTTGGGGGGAGTCCTCAATACATTAGAAGCCATATTTGCTAGAAAGTTGGTCCCAGAGGAGATAACTCTGATGGCTTGAAAAGTAGACTGCCTCCATTCTTCTCAGCTGCGAGGTCACTTGTCCTGGATGACTTTGAGAATGTCTCCACGTTCTCTAGTATAATTCAGCATACCCAGGACGCCTTGGTGACATGGAGAAAATCTTGCATCAGATACGGACAGACGGTAGTAGTCTTGGAGTTCCAGCTCAACCATATTCCACCGATCTCTACACAGGAGGTTGAAGTAGTATTGGCCCGGTTGATCGAGTTTGCTATCAGGGAGAAGGCCAGTGGGAACGCGCTGCTTGATGAGGATCTTCTTGATGATGGTAGTGGGTATTAATTGCTCATTATGATTCCTGCAGGGGAGTGGAGAATATTCTGTGCATTCATTGCCCACTCCTCTCTGTGGCGGTTTTTAGGGCAGAAACCCTAATCAGGGCATATGTGGCTCGATCTGAGCCCTTCATTGTAATTTGATCTGAATCGTCCACTGAATTGGACTTATTATAAAAGGGGCATCCCCCCTCATTTGTAATCTATTAGATAGGCATTAGATCAAGAGTTGAATCAGAGCTAGAGAGTAGAAGGCATATAGCATTTAGCTTAGAAGTTAGCTTTAGATTGAGGAGGGAAGAAAACTTTCCTTTGAAAGTTTTGTAAAAGGTTGTTGTGAACACTTTTCATAATACAAAGAGTTTCATTGCTTGGTGATTTCTTCTTTGTTATGAGTAGCTAGCAAGGCCGTTTCGTCTTTCCAATTCAAGGTAGATAGAGTAAAATAGATTTTATTTCATGCAAGTAGTTGTTAGCTGTGGAGTGTGGCGTTGTGATTTGAGCAAGTCTTCTCATCCATACCACTAGCGGACTGGCTGACGGTGAGTTCGCCTTGCGTGGTCAACTGGAGTATCAGCACTTAACTTCGATTATGGTTCACATGTTTGTATGCGTCGTATTGACGGTATGAACATGTTGCGTCATAGTTTGAACACTTTTCTCATCCTTTGAAGATTGCACCAACTTTGTCGGAGTTGTTCGAAAGGAGACAAAGCAAAGTTTGGTTTGAAGATTGTTTAAGTCGATCTTCGTCCTCCACCCTTTAGAAATAGATTTGTAGAATCCCTATCCCTATCCCCTTTAAATTCTGCATTTTCGAGTCAGTCTAGATACCAGAACCATATTGCCAAATCATTCATGTCCTAATTGCTTCACAAAGTCGAACAACTACGTAAGTCCCCTTGAAATAACCAGCAAAACACATCAACCAACTGAGTCTATTCGCGATGAAAGGAACCTTGGAGTCGAACACATGAACTTTCAAGCAATCTTAGCATGTGGGACACTTTGATCAAGAGAGAATAGAGTGACCGTTGGGCAACTTTATTCTGTGCTGGCGCTGTCATAAAAAGCACGTCAACAGGTGGCTAGGTCTATTCTGGATGTGAGAAAACACAAGTTGTGAAACAAGATAATAAAAGAATATTTGATCAGATGGAAGGATTTACCCATTGAGGATGCCACATGGGAAGGTGAACAAATATTGTAACATCCGAGGTTGCAATTGCTTGGGGGAAAGCTATGCCAAGGAGGATTGTGATGTCCCCCCGTTTTTGACACACCAATGAAGAAGAATTTGATTAATTAATTAAATATTAAAATTGTCTTTATTTTTTTTAAAAGATGTTTTAATTATTTAATTAATTAATTATATATATGGCTTTAAAAATATTATAATAATAAGACTAAGCTTTTATAAAGCCATTGGATTTCAATAAATTGATTTTGTCAACTAAAAGGTGGTGGAAATAAATGGTGTTTGAGGCAAATATCTGGATCATCATGAACATTGCATTTTGTCTCGTTTGAT